>RJWJ010020546.1:0-28947 GCA_004363605.1 Indri indri | reverse complement strand
TGTCATATGATACAACAGTTGTTCCTCAGTTCTTTCCTCTGTAAATGGAGAGACAGCCGACGAAGATCCAACAGCATCAGACCCTATTTTCAAAAGATTCCTTTGGCTTCATTTTATAGTATCATCTCTATCACCATAAAGCAGTCACGAAGCACAAGATGTTCCACCAAGCACTACACAAGAGAATGCTTGTATGGATCTTGTCCGTGCCCACCAGGGCTCATGAGGGAACCCACAGAGCACTTAGCGTACGTGCATGCTATAAGGCATATAAACAACACAGCGCAGATGATAAATTGGTAGAAAAGAGAAAATACAAGCATCTACAGAAAACTGTGTAGTTGTAGGGATGAATAACCCAAGTAAATATAATTATTATAAGCTTTTTTAAATGGTGCATTTTGAAATCTAGGATAAGGAGAAGAAAAGGTGTATGTAGCTATGCTGCTCCACACCTTCAGTGGTCCTGAGGCTGCACTGGAAACATGACCAGCTATCTATCCCTATCTATCTATCTAACTTGCTGTTTTAGGCAACACTGGGTAACAAGCAACTTCCAAGAACAAAACCATTTTATATTTTTGTAAGAATGAATGTGCAGCCATCAGTATAGTCTCCTTTGAAAGCAAAGAACAGGCTTTTATAGGTACCAAGGGAAATTACCGGGAAAGAGCGCAGACATTCCCTCTCAGGAGATCTTTATAAATACGATAACTTTTCACCTGTTTTGTGTGGTTGTCTCAGAAGGCAGCTAATAGGCAAAGAAATCCTTTCAAATTCCTCTTTGGTTCTCTCATTCTGGGTGATTCCCCAGTCACTGTACCTATTTTCCTTTTCTCCATCTTGTAGTCAACAGCCTTGGGAAAGGATAGTCAGAGAGGAAGTAACAAATAGACGTCAGTGTTCCTGATAGAACATTGGAATAGTTAATAAATATTCACCCCTTTCTATATTCCAAGAGCTACTTAGTACTCTACCCAAATTTTCAAAAAGAGACAAAAAATGTTGCAATCTTCCTTTCTAGACCAAATCCATAGCCAACAAAGGACTTTCCATGTGGCAAGTCCTATCTTGAGCATTTTACATGAATGATCTTATTCAATCCCACAACAACCCTATAAAATAGGCATTTTATTATTCCCATTTTACAGATGAGAAAACAGAGCCTTAGAAAGATTATCTTGCACAAATTAATGGAACTAGGACCTACTGGAGCCAAGACTAGTAAAATTAGTTTCTTATGACAGCTATAGTAAATCCTAATGAACTCGGTGGCTTAAAACAACACATTTTTTTTCTCTTTACAGTGGGCTAAAATCAAGGTCAGCAGGGCTGGTTCCTTCCAGTGGCTCTAGTGGAGAATCTGTTTCCTTACCTTTGCCAGGATGGATGCTGTCCTCATACCTTGGCTCATGGCATCACATCACCTTTTCTCTCCATGTTCTTTGTCAGATCACCTTCTCTTTATCAAATCTCCCTCTACCTCCCTTTCATAAGGACCTTTGTGATTACATTTATGACCCACCTGTATGATTTAGGATAATCTTCCCTCTCAAGATCCTTAACTTAATTATATCTGAAGAATCCCTTTTGCCATATGAGGCAGCATTCAGAGGTTCTAAAAATTAGGACCTGGATATCTTTGGGGATCATTATTCTGTCCACCACAATTAGCATTCACACTGTCTCTCACTCTCCAAAGCAGTACACTATCTTGTCTCTGTATGAGTATTCTTAACAAGATGAATGACTGATGTTCAGCAAGTGGGTAGCTATCTTATATCAATTAAAGAGGTAAAATTAAGCCATTTTATAAAGGGTAGCACCATATAGTGGCAAGAACTCTAGATCTGTAGTCAGAAAATGGAGTTTTTATCATCAATTAGACATGCACACTTGAACCAGACCCTGTATCTCTTGGGATCAGGGATAGTGAATCTCAACATGTGTGTCAATTCTGATCAATGGAAGTAGAGAAGACTCCACTAATCTCTTCAATTTTCATGGCAAATGTTGAACCTAATTATCTATACCTTCCCTACTTTATCTCTTGAGTCTTTTTTTAAGTCTGAATCTATATGATCCCAACTGGGGCTGCAGTTATCTGCAGGCTTCAGTGGGGCTGGAGAATCTACTTCCAAGATGGCTCACTCACATGGCTATTGGTGAGAGACCTCAGTTCCTTGCAACACGGGGAAATCCATTGGCTAATTGAGCATCCTTACAACATGGTGATTGGCTTCCCCCAAAGTGATTAATCCAAAAGAGAGAGCAAGGCAGAAGCCACAGTGTATTTTATAACCTGGCCTTGGAAGTGACATACCATCACTTCCTCTCTACTCCACTAGTCACACAGACTTACCCTCATACAGTATGGGAGGGGACAGTACCAGGACATGGATACCAGGAGGTGAAGCTAAGGCCACAGTGATGTGGACTAGTGCTTCCACAATAGGACTTCCACATCGGTGTCTATCTAGAGGTTTCCTCAGCATGTAGAAGCTTTTGGGGAGAAAAAGTAATCTTTTCCTCATCCATAGCTAGGTTTATGACTGAGATCCCTATAACAAAAGACAGATTAGCAAGAGGAAGCATACAAATTTATTTAATGTATGTTTTACATCAGTGGTCCCCAACCATTTTGGCACCAGGGACTGGTTTCATGAGAGACAATTTTTGCATGATGGGGTCAACAGGTCTGTGGGGTGTGGGGGCTGGCCCAGTCCCTAACAGGCCACAGACCAGTACTGGGGGTTGAGGACCACAGCTTTACATGACACAGGAGGTTTTAGAAATGAAGACCTGAAGAAATAAGGAAATCTATGTATTTTTGTGTACAGTTATGCAGAAGTATGATTGGAGGACAAGAGGGTATGACCTAATGATGATAAAGAGGGGGGAACTTAGCAAGCCCTCTTTGTTCAGATTCTTTTATGTGTCTTTGTGTCTTCATTTCTTCTTTCTGGGTATAGAAATGATCCCTCTGGGATAAGGGTCTTATAACCTACTCTAGAGGAAAGTCAGAATTCTTTTATAGCCTATTTCAGGAGAGAATGGTAGGAGAAGGTCAGAGAGACCTTCCTGCTTCTGCTGTGTTCTCAAATTCCAAGGTGCCATACTTTGGGGCAGTATATTCTGAACCCTGTCAAAACCTATATTTTGTTGTACTATGTGTTCGTTAAGGGTGACTTGAGGCTTTGAATGAAAGGATTACATCATAAAACTTACCTTTCTAAGAAGATATCTGTAGCAGCAGAGCAGAAAGTGGACTAATATGGGCCCCTACTGTCTCCCAGGTTCCCCAGGCCACAGTACAAACTCCTAGCCTGGACTACTCGCCCCACATGTATCCCAGCCTCTTTGAACCATGTGTTTTATTTCTACTATGACATTCCCATTATTCCCAGGACAGGCCTGGCTCTCTCCAGACCAAGCCTTGATTATCCTTCTCTGCTCAAATACCGCATTTTTCATGAAGTCTTTCCCAAGTTCTGAAATAGAATAAGTAGCTCCGTCTAGTTTCCATAGCACTTTGTTCATCTCTACGTCACAGAATTTACCATGCTTTTCCTTCTATAATTTGATTTTATGTTTCTTTCCCCAAATATTCTCTGAATCCCTTGACAGAAGGGACCAAGACCTCACCCTATGGCCAGAATATCAGAGCACTTACAGTAACAGGCACTCGGCTAGGTTCCAAGTTATGTGATAGTGATCAGGATGGTCGGACCCCTGCCCTCGGGATGCGGGGACAAGATCCTTAGACGAGGCTTTCCTATGACTATATCTTTGTTCCCTCTCTTCCTCACTGCATTTTCTATTTTCTTATCACCTTTTGTCTCTCTCCAATTTCATTTCCCCCTTCGACTCTTCACTAAGTATGCCATTTCACACATGAATGTTTTGTCTCTCTAACAGATAAATATCATGGCCAAATAATCCAGGTTCAGGTCATGATCTGCATGTTGCCTGCAAAGCCATGTGTACATGAAAATCTGTTCTCATTTTCCAGATAACACTTAGAAAAAACTGAAGAATAAAATAAGCATTGCCATGTCTATACGGCTTGAAACTTTTATCTTTTCCTGTCTTCACTGTCTCAAGTGAATCAAATGTTCAAAAATGTTTTTTCTTTAAAAATGTTGATTAGAGTAATGTTGATCAGTGTTAGTGAAGAAGGCATAACTACCTAGAATACAAGCTCCATGGCAGCAGGAAATCTTGTCTCTTCTTTCCTTTATATACTCACAGCTCCTAGAATACTGCTAGCACATAACAATGCTCAGTGAACATTTGTTAAACATGTTCCTTCACACTATAATTTCTTATTACCTTAATATATAATTGGTAAAAAAATTTACTTGTAAAATTCAAAACGTTTTAAAACAAATTAAGTTCACACATAGTCTTAAAAAAAGACACTTTGATTTCTTTTCATTCCAAGTTTAGAAATGACCTGTTCTCTTTCCCACTGCAAATGGCAATGTGGACTCAGTCAAGTCACTTAGCCTAAGTCTTAGTTGTCTTATCTATAAAACCAGGACACCATTCATACCTTCCTCACACAGGTATATTTTGACTATTAGAGGAAATGCACGTAAAGCATATAATTCATTATCTTCCCAGACTACAAACTAAACAAATGGTTTGATGCTTAATCCAGATTCTAATCATCTTTTATTCTCTGAACATGTAGGTTTCAGAAATGCTTATCTCTGATAGTTCATAATATACCAAGTAGACCGTCTTTCTTTAAAGTTAGGCTCTTGATAACTTTTTTAAAACACTTACAGGATATATTGAATCAATATTAATTAAGCATTCATCATGTACCAGTTATTATGCTAGGCACTGGAAATATGAATAAAAACTAAAGAACGTCACTCTCTGATAAAGAAAATAGACAATATAATGGAAAATTACAGAACAAAATGCAAAGTGCACTAAGGTTGAAATAGGCAGAAAAGAGCATCTAGAAAGAGCAGCCAACCCAGCCTGAGAGGGGAGGAGATTAGAGGAGGTTTTGCAGAGGATATTAGTTATAAAGGAGTTGGGGGTGTGGGGTAGGGGTGTTGTTCTAGGTGGAAGGAGTGGGCTGAGCCAAAGAACAGAGAGCAGAAATGACATGGTCAATTAAGGGAGTGCAGGTGACACATTTTGATTGGACATGGAATGAAAAACTAAATCATGTGAAGAGCTGAAGCTGTGTGGTGGTAAGCAGAAGTCAGATCTCAGAGGACTATGTACATCATGGTATCGATTTTGGGCTGTGTCCTTATGGCTTATGGAAAACCCACAAATAATTTTAAGCAGGAGGGTATCATTACCAGCTTTACACAATATAAAGATCACTCTGTAAAAATGTGAGTATAGAACTGGAAGGAGGCTAGCAGGGGTTCACAGTCTTTGGTATGTATAACAATCGCCTGTAATTTTGTTACACGGAGTCTGGCTGGGTCCAAGCATAGAAGAGCTCCTAGGAGATCTGGATGCAGACAAACTGTGATTCATACTTTGAAAAACAGGAAGAGTTTTTTTTTTTAAAAATTACAGTAATCCATGGGGCAAGTTATGAAGGTGTGCACCAAGGCAGTTTTAGTTAGACTGAAGAAAGTAGCTGAACTTGGAAGACATTTACGAGAACCTTGGGATTAATTAGATGTGTGGAAAGGAAGAGAGGGGAGACAGGCCCAGGGTTCAGGACTAGGCAGTTGGCCAGACATTCCATAAGATGGGGAATCGGGGACAATAACAGGATTGGAAAGAAAGCTGATGACTTCTGTTTTCATATATTGAAGAGAAGGTGCTTTGAAATACCCCTTGTCCAGTTTTGGAGTTTGAGGGGTCCAATAAACATCACCCCTTTTTCCTGCCTGGGTTTGGAATTAATTAAGAGATAGCCATAGGAATTCAGCACTTTGAAAAAGTATCACTTTTGTTACCCTAAAAGCTAGATCTTAAAATATGGCTTGGCTACTCCCTGGTACTACAGTGCAGAATTGAGCAGTGATCTACCCACCTAGTCACAAAAGACAGCAGAGTATCCATGTGCTTCTTGAAGACACATGGATCCCAAAGAGAAGACACTGTTCTGGTAGGTCCCAGTTCCTTCCCCCAAACTAAAAGCAGAGGGTAAAGGAGATGAGAAAGGCCAGAAGTGTTGCTCTAATGGATGATCCTTCCACTGTAGAGAAACATCAGAAGTGGAGGGAAAGTTTGCCTTGCTAATATTTAGCAGACACTTAGAGAGACATGCCTGGAGGACACGAGAAGGCATTTTACGTGATATTGCTAGTAGGAGCTATGCAAGGGCAAGCCTTGGTAAAGAAAATGCAGAGTGAAGAGCAACAAGAAACAAATATGCGTTATTTCCTATTGCTGCCCTAACAAATTGCCTCAAACTTAGGGGCTTAAACAATATGAATATATCATCTTAGAGTTCGCGAGGTCCTTAGTAAAATATGTTCTCACTGGGCCAAAATCAGGGTGTCGGCAGGACTGTGTTTCTTTCTGGAGGCTCTAGAGGGGAATCTGTTTTCTTGCCTTTTCCAGCTACTAGAGGCCGCTACTTTCTTTGGCCCATGGCCCCTTCCTTCATCTTCAAAGTCAGCAGTGGTCAGTTGAGTTCTTCCCACATTGCATTACTCTGACCTCCACTTCTGCCTCCCTTTTCCACTTTTAAGGACCCTTGTGATTGCATTAGGGCCACACAAATAATCCAGGATAATATTCCTATTTTAAAGTCAACTGATTAGCAACTTTAATTCCCCTTCCCACATAGCCTAACATATTTTCAGAGATTAGGACATAGGCGTATTTAGGTTGGGGGTGGTGTGGCAGGTAGTGTTCTGCCTACCACAAAGCACTTGTCCAAAACAGGGAGAGGCCAGGGCGTGGTGGCTCAAGCCTGTGATCCTAGCACTCTGGAAGGCCAGGGCGGGCAGATCGTTTGAGCTCAGGAGTTCGAGAGCAGCCTGAGCAAGAGCGAGACCCCATCTCTGTTAAAAAAAATAGGAAGAAATTAATTGGACAGCTAAAAATATATAGAAAAAAGTAGGCAGGCATGGTGGCGCATGCCTGTAGCCCCAGCTACTCGGGAGGCTGAGGCAGGAGGATCGCTTGAGCCCAGGAGTTTGAGGTTGCTGTGAGCTAGGCTGACGCCACGGCACTCTAGCCTGGGCAACAGAGTGAGACTCTGTCTCAAAAAAAAAACAGGGGAGACACTAGCTTTTATAGGTTTTCTGGGGACAGTATTTGGATTTATTTCCCCAGAAATAGCTGATTTATTGGGAGAAATGTTGCTAAAAGTACTATCACCTGGCTCACATTTTACCTCAGGAGCAGGTACCTCAACAGAAATCATTTAAAGTTACAGACACACTGATGTAGCTTTGAAAACTCTGGAAGGGGATAAACTATAATCCTTTATAATAAAATGATATGTCCCAGGAGCGAACTAAATCTGCTTTGACAAGAAAGTAAATAAGGAGCAAGTGAAAGGAAATGAAACACACACATAAACAAACTCTCATCTTTAAGCTGTGGATGTTGTCTGTTGTCAGCTGCAGTAGAGAGGGTGGAATGGATTTGAAGTTACCACTCACGCTAATAGATGTGTACCTGACTCAGCTCTAGGCCCCCATCCTCATAAAAGTTCTCCTGCTGTAAAAGGAAAAAATAACTCTGCCTTAGTTTGTTCCTATATAGTGTTAGTAAAACGTCAGTTCCACTTCATCAAGTTCTCCCTTTTTAGTTTGGTAAAACTGTTTGCCTCAAAATGTTTTCCTGCACTCTTATTATTGGCCTTACATCATGTAATTTTGTGAATTTCCCACATGTGATACTACAATTCAGGTAGAGTACAGCTTCCAGCCTTCTAACAGCCACTAAATAAGAAGGTCTACAAATTCGATCCTTCTGAAAGTAATTAAAAAGCTGAACAAAAGTGATAAAAACAACCACAAGAAAATAAAATATAGACACTAATATTTTTCATGAGCATAGACGATAAACATGAGCAAACCAAACCCAGGAACGTATAACTGATTTTCAATGTTAAACTAAGCTAGTATTCCTGGGACGAGTCCCACTTGGTCATGAGATATAATTCGACTAATGTAATATTAATGTATTATGCCATATCAGTAAAATAAAGGACAAAAGTCACATTATCATCTCGATAGGTGTAGAAAAAAAATTTGGAAAAACAAAACACCTTAAACTGTTCCCTCATGTATCCACTGAATGTTGTGTCTCCCCAAAATTCATGTGTTGAAACTTAATCCTCAAAGTGAGGAATTTGGAGGTGAGGACTTTGGGGTGATTAGGTTATAAAGGGGGGGGTCCTTCATGAATGTAATTACAGTGGTCTTCTCTTACCCACAGTTTCACTTTCTGCAGTTTCAGTTATGTGCAATAGGGTACAGTAAGATATTTTGACAAAGAGAGAGAGAGACCACATTTGCATATGTTTTACTACAGTATATCGTTATAATTATTTGTTATTATTAGTTATTGTTAATCACTTACTCTGTCTAATTTATAAATTAAACTTTATCATAGGTATGTATGCATAGGAAGAAACATACATAGGGTTTGGTACTCTCCATGGTTTCAGGCGTCCACTAGGAGTATTGGAACATATATCCCCTGTGGATGAGGAGGGAGCTACTGTAGTACCTTTCTAAAAGAGACCTCAGAGACTCCCTCACTCCTCCCTCCATGTGACATTACAGGGAAAACACCACCATCTCTGAACCAGGCAGCAGGCCCTCACCAGATACCAAATCTACCAGCACTTTGATCTTGTGCTTCCTAGCCTCCAGAACTGTAAGAAATACATTTCTGTTGTTTATAAGCCACTCAATCCATACTATTTTGTTATACCAGCCCAAATGGATTAAGACACTTTGTATGGTATACAAAACTAACCCAAAACTGTTCATGGACTTAGATGTCACAGGTAAACTAGAAAACTTTCAAGAGAAAACACAGGAGAAAATTTTCACGCCTTGCATTAGTCAAAGAGGTCATAGTAGGCACCAAAATTATAATCCACTAAAGAAAAAACTAATAGATTGGATATCATCAAAATTTAAAACTTTTACCCCTTATCAAAATTAAAAATATTTGTGTTTCTTTTTGTGAAAAAAGAGGCAAGCCAAAGAGTAGAAGAAAATATTTGCAAATCATATATTTGACAAAGGACTTATATCCAGAATATGTTAAGAACATTTACAACTTAATAAGAACAACATCCCAATTAAAAAATAGGCAAAAGATTTTAAGTCATGTCACCAAAGAGGATATACAAACGCTTAATTAAGCAGATGAAAAGATACCTATTTGTCATTAGAAAACTGCAGATTAGAACTTGAATGACAGACATACCACCGTACATCTACTAGACTTGCTATAATCAAAAAGACAGGCAATACCAGATGTTGATGAGGATATGGAGAAATGAGAACCCTCACGCACTGTCAGTGGGAATATAAAATGTCACGGTGTCTTTATAAAATGTTGGTAGTTTCTTAATAATTTAAATGCAAACTTATTACACAACATAGCAATTCAATTCCTAGGAATATGTGCAAGAGAAATGAAAATGTATGTCCACACAAACGTGTAGGTGAATATCCATAGCAGTATTATTTATAATAGCCAAAAAATAGAAACAATCCAAATGTCCATCAACTGGTAAATGGATTTTTTTTTTAAGTAGTATATCCATACAATGGAAAATTATGCAGCAGTAAAAAGAATGGCTCTATGGACACATGCTACAACATAAATGAGTTCCAAGAAGAAATTAGACACAAGAAACATAATTACCATATAATTCACTTATGTGAAATGTTCAGAAAAAGAAAATGTATAAGGAGAAAATATAGATCAGTGGTTTCCTAGAGCTGGGGCAAGAACAGAGTGAAGAGCGACTATCAATAAGCACGAGGAAATCTTTAGGGTAATGGAAATGTTCTAAAACTGGAATGCGGTGATGATTGCCCTGCTGTATAAATTTACTAAAAATCATCAAATCATATGCTTACAATGGGTAGATTTTATGGGATATAAATTATACCTCCATAAAGCTGTTTAACAACAGCAACAGACAAGCTACATTATGTTAGAAAGTGTCTGGTCATAAATGACTTGATAAGCAAGAGGTCTGCTCATTACAAGGATATCCTCAGAATTTAAAAACTCTGACCTAATTTTTCATCTCTTTCCATCTGGTCCCAATCAAGGCAAGGGAGAATTAATTTAGTTAGGTTCCCCTACATATGAGCACATCTTAAATGTGGAAGCAAAAAGAAAAAAAATCAACTCTCACATGACCCAAACTGGTTAGTCCATCTCTAAAAGTGAGTCATGAAGGCAACTTTTTCCTTGCTTATGAAAATGTTTGAGGAAGAACTATGTGCTTGGTTTAGCATAATTGACCACAATAATTATAGTGCACGAGAACTTACGCTGTATTTATAAGACTGCTAGATTTGGTGGGGGCATGGGGGGGGGGAGACTCAATGCTTGAAATCTAAGTCTTTAATCCACAAAAAGCCATGCACTTTTTTAATGGTCCAAACTGACAATTATGGGTTGTAAAAGTATTTGTGCTTGTTTGGATGTTCCATAACCAAGAATTTGAAGATGTCCATTTTCTAAGTAAATCCAGTGCTGAGGAAAAGTGCTAGATTTTCAAATCTGAGAGCTGAATCTACTTTTATGAGCCATTACATCTCTAGTCACGGGGTAAAGACAGAAGTTATTTAGGAAGAAGGTGTGATTCGGGTTCTTGGAGGGGGGGCGGGGAAAAGCTGCCAATTACCATTTGAACTCCATCACTAAATCATTATTGACGGTCACAGAGCAGCTGGTAGACTATACATTGGTCACCAATTTGATTTCAAATCAATATTAACAGCACCAAAGATTCCATATGTTCCTACGGGGCAACAGAACAATCGCATCTCTTAAGCAGGTACTGCTTAAACTGTTAACTTTCCCCTTTAAATGTTCTGATTAGGGCACAGGATCAGTTACATAAAGGCATTTACTCTGTTAGGCATCATTTATTCAACACAACATCAAGGTTAAAAAGAGCAGCTTTCACGTTTGATATCCTGCAGTCATTTTGAGACACGAGCTTCTCAGCTAAGTTTATTTCACAGATTATTACAGTGAAAGCAGGTAGTCCTATGCTAACTTCCCCTATGCCAAACTTTTTATTTTATTTCTGTTCCTCAAAGCGAGCAAAAAGCATGAAGAAAAGAGGAGTATTTAACCACACATCTAGATCACCTAGTGGCGGTGGAAATGGTGGGAAAAGACAATTTTGCTCTCTCAATTCGTGGTGAGAAGAGCCGTGCGAGGATCGAAGCCCTCATTTTCGGTCTTTTTCCTCCAATCCGGAACCAAACTGAGCAACTAAAGAGGCCTCGCTCACATTTTATGTGGCAAAACTCCAAACCCGCGCGATGAATTTAAGTTCAGCTACTGTTGTCATCCCAGCTGCAATGGAGTGCAGTCAGACCCCGACACGAGCAGGCAGGAAGTGGATCAGAGGCTGAGCCGAGCTTTGCTTCACAGGCTTTAAACCACGGCACCGTCTTCTCTTCCCTCAGAGTTCATGATTTCGTGCCCACCCTGACCTCTGGGATTGCTCTTCTGCGAAGTAGAGCTCGTCTGCTTGAATCCTCGCCTCTCAACACTTTCGAATTCCGGCAACAGCAGATATTTTGCACAATTTCCAAACATGTTTGGACCTCTGACCTTTCGTAATCTTTCGGAACTCTCCCTATACTATTTCCCAGACTCCCCGTGCCTGGCATTTGCCCAGTGACCCCCGTACTCTGTGGCTGCACCACGGTAGAGCAGGAGCCACTGTCACTGCAGCAAGGAGGTGAGTTCTACGGCACCGCAGCCCTCCACAGAGCCAGCACTAATTTGGCGACATGAAGCTTTTAATTTAAATTCGCATCTCATTATCTCAATTTAGCAAACATTTGTTGAGGACCTCCTCTCTGCTAGGTACTTTATGAAAATTACTACCCACACCTAACTCCTCAAATTCAAAACCGCTTCCCACCCTCAAAACCCCAACCCAAGATTTTGTTTTGTTTTGTTTTGTTTTTGCTTTTAAAGAAACCTGAGGAAGAGATCAGCTACTATTCTCATCCTAGCTGCAATGGAGTGAAGTCAGACTCACACACGACCAGGAACCAGGGAAACAGCTGACCCTAAATGTTTTACCCTCTGAAGCATGAACCCAAGGTTTTCTCTGACTTATGAATCATATTTAAGATGACAACATCCTTTGAAGTTATTTTCCTTGAAATGCTAGTAAGAGGCATTTCCTATTCTCCTCACAGTTTTGTGTAAATTAATGCTGCTTCCGGAATACTTCAAAGGAAGTATAAATGCACAAATCATATCGGAGTCTCTCTCCAAGGTGTTTACTTCCCAAGCATCTAGAACAGCATTGTCCAATAAAAATAGAATGTGAGCTACATATGTCATTCTTAATTTTCTAGTAGCACTGTTTAACAAAGTTTAAAAAAAAAGGTGAAATAAATTTTAATAATCAGTTATATCCAAAATATTATCATTTCAATTAAGTCTTTAAAGACCTGTGTGTTTTTGTTTGTTTGACACAGGGTCTCGCTTTATTGCCTGAGCTAGAGCGCAGTGGCATCATCATAGCTCACTGCAACCTCAAACTCCTGTGCTCAAATGATCCTTCTGCCTCAGCCTCCCATGTAGCTGGGAGTACAGGCATGTGCCAGCACACCTTGCTACTTTTTTTTTATTTTTTGTAGGGACAGGGTCTCGTTATTGCCCAGGCTGGTCTCAAACTCCAGGCCTCAAGCAATCCTCCTGTCTCAGCCTCCCAAAATGCTAGGATTATAGATGTGAGCCACCGCACCCAGGCAGCCTGTGTGTATTTTATGCTTACAGTACATGTCAGTTCAGTCAAGCCACAATTCAAATGCTCAGTAGCCACATGTGCCTGGTGGCTACCATATTGGACAGCACAGCCTGGGTGTTCATTTAGTGAAGCCTCCCAGAACTAAGCTATGGACTTGGAATAATTCTTTTGAATTGTTAAAACTTTTGTAATTGACTGAACTTGGTTCAGTGGCTAAGCTATTAGATGCTGTTTAGAGTAAAAAATGTTGTCAACTTGAAATAATATTTTCGAATTGTCAAAACCTAGAAAATTATAGAATTGATGAACTTATTTCAATGACTTGCTTAGATCTTGTCCAAATGTGAAAGATTTTCCATTACAGCAAATGCAGCTATGAGGATTTAAGACATCACAGTTAATTGGGTAAGAATTTTGATTCTGGACTATTACACTTTTTGAACAGTGCTCTCTCAAATCCACCAAAATGACTTATAGTGAGAATCTTTATAGCAGCATCAGAAAACAAGCTAACATAATATTAAAGTTAGACTCTATCATTTGCATATCTTGTGACATGTCTGTGGTGACCCTTTGCCCTTGGCAAAGGTCAGAGACAGAGGCATGGAGCCTCAAGGACTGGTCTACAGTCTCCTGATAATTAGCTTTACAGACATGAAATTCCTGACCCTGGAAAGAGAAGCCTCCCTCCATTGAGAAAGAGTATCCAGTCTCTTCCTGCCTGAGAATGTTTTGCTTCAATGTAAACAAACTAAAGAGTTGAAAAATGAGGTGCAAATATGCTCTCTTCAGAGTAAACAACCAAGCCAGTTAGGATATGATGTTTCTGGAATGCGTTGTGAATTCCAAAGTCAGGCATGCACTTGTCAAAGAACAGGCTGACCTCTGATAGACATCGCCTGAAGGCTTAGTTGGATACATTCATGCGTTAAATTCCACAAATCCAACCATGCATTTACATTTTTCATACTAGTTTTACATATATATATTCAAGTATTTTCTGAATCTTAATTAAAGAAAAAGCAAGGCAGAGCAAGTATTTGTTTCAAAGAATAACTTGGTTCTGAGGACCATTAGCACCAACCTTATTTGGTAACGTCATTGAATATCGTATCATTTTCCAGTATCTCTGACACTTGTCTTGCTTTTTATTTTTACTTTTAAAACAAAAGAGATCCAATATAATGACTAAAGAAAGAAAAGCTTCCCAGACTAGTTGAGTATCTTAGCATAATTTTAATAGAATGTGGTTTATAAAGCTACTAAACATCCAGCCAGATAAGAATATACCTACCTCTGCTCCTGAAATCCTAAAAGGAAGGGCCTCCATTAGTGTTACCCTTTGAGCTTTTTTCAGGGTTGGGACTAGGATGAGGTGAGTGAGGCACCGATTTCAGGTGCAAAATTTGAGAAGGCACCACAAAAACTCAATAATCAAGAAAAGTAATATTTTTAATGCAATATTTTTTTAAAAATCAAAATTAATTGGTAAATTCACGCCTAACAGGCACAATGCACACCATCCGGGTAATGGGCACACTTGTAACTTTGACTCAAATGGTACGATAGAAATTTAGGTAACCAAAACATTTGTATCCCCATAATATTCTTAAATAAAATAAAAAATAATTAATGCAAACAATTTTATGATGACCAAAATAACAAAATCTTAAATGATTATAGCCTTTGACCCTGCATTAGCCCAACTCCACCTCATTTGCTTCACCCCAGCCCCAGCACTGTTCAGCCGCCTGCCTTGAAAGGAGGAGTGAGTGTCCTGTGGTGGGTTTGAGAAAAGGAGCTAAGTTTGCTCCTTCTCCAGTGTCTCCCAGCATGCTCTGCTCCTCCACACTGTGTCACCCAGGTGGCCCCTATGAGGGAGGCCCTGCAATTGGCCAGAGCTGCCCGTGTCTTTGAGGTATGGTCAAGTATTACTTAACAATGGGGATATTTCTGAAAAATTCATCTTTAGCAATTTCATCTCTGTGTGACCATCAGAGCATACTTACACAAACCTGGATGGTATAACCTACCACACACCTATGCTACAGGGATAGCCTATTGCTCCTGGGCTACAAGCATGTACAGTGTGTTACTGTGCAGAATGCTGTAGGCAATTGTAACATTATCTAGTAAATATTTGTGTATCTCAACACAGAAAAGGCACAGTAAAAATATGGCATAAAAGATTAAAAAAATGCTGCACCTATATGGGGCACTTACCATGAATGAAGCTTGCAGGACTGGAAGTTGCTCTGGGTGAGATAATGAGTGAGTGGTGAGTGACTGTGAAGGCCTAGGACATTCCTGTACACTACTGTAGACTTTATAAACACCGTACACCTAGGCTATACTAAATTTATAAAAATATTTCTCTTTCTTCAATAATAAATTAAACTTCGCTTACCGTAACTTTTTTATTTTATAAACTTTAGTTTTTTTAACTTTTTGATTCTTTTGTAACAACACTTAGCTTAAAACACAAACACACTGTATAACTATATAAAAATATTTTCTTTCTTTATATCCTTATTTTATAAGCTTTTTGCTATTTTTAAATTTTTTATTCTTTACTTTTTAAACTTGTTTGTTAACACTAAGACACAAACACACACACTAGCCTGGCCTACAAGGGTCAAGATCATCAATATCACTGTCTTCTACCTCCACACCTTGTCCCACTGGAAGGTCTTCTGGGGCAATCATATGCACGGAGCTGTCATCTTACATGATAACAATGCCTTCTTCTGGAATACCTACCTGAGGCTGTTTTATGGTTGACTTTTTTCAATAAATAGGAGTATACTCTTAAAATATGAATAAAATTATATTATTATAAATAAATAAACCAGTAACAGTCATTTATTATCATTATCATGTATTATGTACTCTACATAATTGTATGTGCTATACTTTTACACAACGGGCAGCACAGTAGATTCGTTTACACCAGCATCAGCATAGACGCGTGAGTAATGTGATGCACTACAACATTACGATGGCCACAAAGTCAAAGGTGATAGGAATTTTTCAGCTCCCCCTATAATCTTATAGGACCACTGTCGCACGTGTAGCCTGTTACTGACTGAAACATCGTTACATGGCACATGACTGTATTAGCAAACCCACCTTGCTGACAAGCCAAATGTCAGGAGATAAGGATAATATTAGTATTTTGCTCTCCACCTGCCTGACTCTTGCAGGTGTGTAGGTCTCAGTAGATTCTGAATTCAGGCAAAGGCTAATGGGGTGGTTGGTACTAAGTCCTTTAACATCCAAGCACAGAATACTGTGTCTCCTGCACATCTTTCTAGTCATCATAACAAATAGTCCTGTGTTATACAGATGGTGTGCATCACTCACTCTTTCTTGTTTGTTCAAATGTGTTATCTTAAGTTCACTTGTAACAAACTAAAAATATTCTTTAATATATTTTTATTTCCTTTTGTGTTTGTTTCTGTTTCATTTTGTAGATAGTACTTGAAAGAAGAATTAGGCATGTTTAAGTTAGACCCTAAATGATCTTAAGCCTGCTTCTCGTGAGCTTCAGAGAAAGCTCATCACTACTACTAATTATCAGTCGCTATTCGTTAACTTCCAAAACATAACACAATATGAATTGCATTGGACTCTCTCTGTCTTCAATTGGTTTGTGGTCTGAAATAGGCCAAATCAATTCATACAGAGTAGTAAAGAATATAAAAAGGGAATAAGTATTGAATAATTATTTAAGGACACAGAAATATCTTCTTTTTTTTGAGACACAGTCTCGCACTGTTGCCCCAGGGTGGAGTGCAATGGCATCATCATAGCTCACTTCAACGTCAAACTCCTGCACTCAAGCGATCCACCTGCCTCAGCGTCCCTGATAGCGGGGACTACAGGCATGAGGCACCACACCCAGCTAATTGTTTTCAATTTTTAGTAGAGAGGAGGGTCTCACTCTTGCTCAGGCTGGTCTCAAACTCCTGACTTCAAGCAATCCTTTTGCCTTGGCCTCCCAGAGCGCTAGGATTACAGGCATGAGCCACCACGCCTGGCCAGAAACAGCTTATTAATAAAGAGAATGAATTTCACTGCTATACTTTTTGATTTGAGTCTTTATTATGAGAGGTCGAAATAAGATGGGGACTGTAAAAGTGGTGTTCCCGGAGAAGAGGGTCATGGCACAACAATGGTGTTGTACAATAAAGAAAATGAAATTCTCAGGCCTGAGGACATTGAGGCCTGAGAGAGGAGGAAACAGGAAGAGTTGGAGTACATGTAACAGAGAAGAGAGAGTGACCAGAAGCCATGTAGGTGGGGGTAGGAAGGTGCTGTCGGAAAACATGCGCCAGGCTCTAGAAATCATTGACAATAGGGATGTAGCTTCCTTCATCCGTGGTCAGCCACCTCCTTTCACATGTAGCCTCCAATCCCCACACGAATAGTCTTCATCGCCTGCTTGCTAATGCCTAGAATTCCTTTATCTGGGAAAAAGCAAGTCGGACAAGGAATCATCAAATTCATATATATATTGAGATTGCAAACAGAACTCGATCACACTAAAATGTATTCAGCCAATCAATCATTAAGTTCTTCTCATTCTAATGAGAAAGGACTGAAACATTAAGAAGACATGCATGTTCTGTTTACATTTGTATCCCCAGTAACTAGCACAGGAAGGAATTAGCGTGTGCTCAGGAAATATTTATTGCATAAAGGAATGAAGGAAAGAACGGAGCTGGGGCAAGAAAGAGAAAGGGGGGTGCTGTGAAGGCTCAGGGAGGCAAGAGAGCAAAAGCACGTGAACGCACACCAGAAGGCATTGTGCTAGAGGCTTCGTCAATATTGTCTCATTTTTACAACTATTGCATGTGTAAACAGTTAAAGAATGTGTTCAGCTGCCCATAACAGAAAACCCAGCATTCAGGAGCTTAAACAAATAGGGGATTATTTTTCTCACATTGCACGGTATATGAAGGAAGGTGGAGACGGGCGTCAGTTTGGTGGCTCAAGACGACAGGCATCTCTATGGGTCTCTTTGTCCCAACACAGCTGCTGCTGTTCCCCACATCAGGTCCATATTCAGAGGGAAAAAATGAGGAAAAGGAGATCAGTGCACCTTTCTCCTTTCTCAGGAAAGCAAGCCTTAGAGAATCCCATTGGACTTCCACTCAGAATTCATTGGTTAGAAATGGGCCACCTTGTCCTCTGTTCAGCAAAGAAATTCCCAGAAAACAAAGTATTTTTCTGGGCAGCCTGACATTCTGAATAAAATTTAGGGTTTTGTTAGTAATGAAAAAAGAGAGTGAATGGATTTTGTGTAGGCAGCATTTTTCTAACACAGCAATAGCAAATTACCACAAATCTGGCATCCCAGAACAACATACATTTACTGTATCACAGTTTCTGTGGGTCTGGAGTTGGGTATGGCTTAGCTGGGTCCTCTGCTGATGATTTCACAAAGCTGCAGTTACAGTGTTAGATGGGCTGTGTTCCTTTCTGGAGCTTAGAGTCTTCTTCCAAGCTCAGGTTGTTGTTGACAGAATGCATTTATATCTGGGCTGCTACATCATTGAAGACTTCACGTCTTGTGAGCTGCCCACAGCGCCCTGCCATGCAGCCCCCTTCACGCCATTCACATCGGAGCAGCTTGCTTCTTCAAGGTCATCAGCAGAGTCAGTCTCTCTCTCTCTTTCTCTCTCTCTCTCTCTCTCTCTCTCTCTCTCTCTCTCTCTCTCTCCCTCTCTCTCTCTGTCTCACTAAGATGGGGTCTCATATAACAAAACATAATCATGGGAGTCTTTACAACATAATGCGATTCACTCAGAGAGTGGCATCTCATCACCTTTGCCATGTTCCATTGGTTAGAAATAAGTCATGTTCAAGGGGTAAGGATCATACAAGGGCACAGATCGGTGTGGTCACCTTCAGGTATGTCTGCCATGGCCACTAACACTGTTATAGAGAAAACACAAGGGGCTTCATTGAAGCTTAGAAGCCTACTGAGGTCACACAAGTAAAGAGGTAATTCCAGGATCACACCCAGTTCTGAGAACTCCAGATGTCCCACTAGGTCATTATTTTCTAAAATATCATCTATAGATATCACTTCTACACGATGATATTTCATGTGTTTGTAGGGAAACAGTTTGGTGGTCAAACAGATTTAGAGTACGTTAGACTAACTAAAGTTAAATGGGTTTCTTTAATAAAGAACTCTTTAGCTTTTTTTTTTTTAGAGACAGGATCTTGCTCTATTGCCCAGGCTGGAGTGCAGTGGCATCATCATAGCTCACTATCACAGCAAACTCCTAGGCTCAAGCTATCCTGCCTCAGACTCCCAAGTATACAGGATCCCACCATGCCCCACTATTTTTTCATATTTTTTTGTAGAGTTGGGGTCTCCCTATGTTGCTCAGGCTGGTTTCAAACTCTTGGCCTCAAGTGATCCTTCTGCCTTGGACTTCCAAAGGGCTGGGATTATAGGCATGAGCCCCCACACCCAGCCTTCTTTAGACTTTTATTGAAAATCTCATAGGAAAGACAGTGGAAAGGTTGCAGCCTTCCCAGATTAATCTGATGTTGGAACACTTTTACTCACAAAACAATAATAATAGCTAACAACCATGGAGCATGCTCTATGCCACAGGTATTATTCTAAACACAGTCGTGAACCAGTAATGCTGGAGGCACTGCCAGAAGCTGTGTGTGCACATGTGCTCATGTGTGTGATTCCAGCACAAGTTATGGGTGATGCAGCTTCTCCTCCCCTCAATCCCGATGTCCAGACTCTCAAATTCCCACCAAAGCCTGTGGAAACGCTCTAGGAGATGCAGTGACAAGTTTAAGAGTGGCTAAAGAAGGGTGAACTCGAAGCAGAGAGCGAAGACACTATCCCACACATCTTCAGACATATGGAATATCATTTTAACAACTACTGAATGGCTCGGACCCAGATCTCTGACTCCAGGTCTAGTGCTTCACCAGCTGTGATGTGGCCATATGTGTTAAAGAGAAAGAACGTCTGATTTGATAATCACACATTCTGTAGCAATATGCATTCCTGTTTAAAAGTTTATCTGGTAGTAAACGGGATAGATCAGAATCTGCAGCTTTCATGACATTTCTTCCTGAAGTTACTAAAATTGCTTTGTATTTTCATTTTGTTACAATCTCCCCCTTTCTTCCTGACTTCCTTTGCTACTTATCCATTCCCTGAGATTTGCTTTCTTATAAGAAGGATCAAGGATGTTGTTAGCTGGCAGACAGGAAGTGGGTGTCACCTCGAGCCAAGGTCAGCAGAGGGGAAGGGGCCGTTAGCGAGGAAACATGGTCATGCATTTCTGCAAGGCCATGTGACCACCAAGAATCCTCCAGAGCTGGACAAGAGTAAATATTCCAGGAATGGCTTTGTGGTTGGCTGTGCATTCCCACAAAGTCCTAAGGGAATTTTTCAGGGACCTGCCCCAACCCTGCCTGTCTATGTAAAAACTGTTACTCGAATTCTTTGTTTCTTAATTTTCTACATTAAGTCTGATGTCAAAATGAAACATAACTGGGCAGTTAGCGGCACTGCAAAGGGAATGAACTGAGATGTAGCCAATTCATGAATAAAACCTATCCCTTAATAGTATACACACATGAAATTATTTTTAGGTTTTTTTTTTTTTAAATAAGCAAGGAAATTCTCAGAAAACCTTAAGAGAAAAGCTCTCACAGATATGCAGGAGTCTGACAACAGTTTACAAGATTAATCAGACTTACTATTTTTTTAGTTTGTTTCAAAGCGGTCTTGCTCTTGATCATAATGTCTTTAGTTGCTGCTTTTGCTTTGCACTGGGCTGTTTGCCTTTCTTCAGTTAATGGAAGGAATTTTCCTGCATGAAAAGGTAATAACAAAGGTCAGGTATCTGGGGCCAGAATGTCAGCAGGGGTCCATGTTCCGGACTTAAGGGGTAAATCGCCACTGGTCTCAGAAAAAGAGAGAGAGAAATTGAGAATTGGTTTTCTGTTTTCTTGCACGAAGAGAATTGTGTTTTTCACAAGTCCATGTCCACTTAAGGAAAAAACAAGACAAGCAGTAGATTACAATTTCCCAACGCACTGGGCTACCCTTCTTTATCTCCGTTTTAAAAACAAAGCTTTTTCTCTCACTGGTTAATTCCTGAACTTCTGTCAGTCTCCTTTCTCACTATGAAAGAATTTCTTCTCCATGTGTATTTATGCGTTTTGAGAGTCCTCAAACTTCCAGCATTCCAAACTTCAGCATTCTTGCTTTGCTTTTTTTTTTTTACTACCCACTAATGAGAATTATTCTTGAATAACATTGTGCATTAATTATGGCTCCAGAGAACAAGGTTCTATTCAAGATCAAGGTAGGTTAATTCTCGTTAGCAAAAAGGTTAGAGATGGAATTTGAAATGCTGCTATAATAAACCACGAAACAATCAGGAAAAGCCACAGGGGTTTTTACGGGTAATGACATACCGTGTTTGTTTATTTGTCAACACAAGCCATGCTTCATGGAAGGGCTGGACAATCAAACAGCAATGAGACCTGGAAAGGACTTGGACAGGAGCAGGGAGAAGAGAAAGCATTAATCGGAATTAAAAGAAAACGCATTGTGTAATCAATCCCTTCGATCAGGAAGCAGCAATCTTTTCCTGTAAAAAGCCAGAATAGTAAATATTTTAGGCTTTGTGGGCCACATACAGTCTCTGTAGCAAATTGTTTTGTTTTCCTTACAACACTTTAAAATATAAAAGCTATTTTTAATCCTTGGACTGCACACAAACAAGCCACACACCAAACTGGGCCCATGGACTGCAGTTTGCCAACCCCTACTTTAGACAATTTTAAAAAGCCATTAAAATCAACCTTTTAAAAATAGATTCAGAAATCAAGAATCCTGCTTGTTTAAAATAGCTCAATATCAGGTCATCATTCAAATATGAGAAAACTTTTAGGTTGTTAAAATATAATCCAAGGTGTCAAGTCAAAGGGGCTGACTTGTCGGTTTTCATTTTCTTTCTCCACCCCCAAAAAAATCAACTTAAGAAAATGATTGTAGTGTCTAATTAAAATTGTAAAGCTTCAAAAAAGGAAGTTTTCTCTTCTTCAACTTATCTATTTATCTAAAATCCATCAAATATATAATAAGAGAACCTAGCAGCCTGATATACCCTTAAATGGCCAATTATATATTTCCCATAAATACCAAGATAATGTTAATTCTTGGTTTGGCTATAAGAAAGGAGCAAGAGGATAAGAAAAAAATAGGCAATATTACAACCAGTAAATTAACAAGCATCAAGACCAGTAATTGATAAAAATTTAGCTGAACAGATGAGCTTTTATTTTTTTAGTTTTTTTGAGATGGAGTCTCACTCTGTTGCCTGGGCTAGAGTGCCGTGGCATCAGCCTGGCTCACAGTAACCTCAAACTCCTGGGCTCAAGCGATCCTTCTGCCTCAGCCTTCCGAGTAGCTGGGACTATAGGCATGCGCCACCATGCCCGGCTAATTTTAGTTGCCCAGCTAATTTCTTTCTATTCTTTTAGTAGAGACAGGGTCTCGCTCTTGCTCAAGCTGGTCTCAAACTCCTGAGCTCAAAGGATCCTCCCACCTCGGCCTCCCAGAGTGCTAGGATTACAGGCATGAGTCACAGAGCCCCGCCAACAGATGAGCTTTTAAAAAGCACAAAGGTAAAAACGTTAACTTTTTTTCAGCACAAAAAAGTAATCAAACAAAGACTATTTACTTCCTTAAGATGAGTCTCACAAAAGCCCAACAAGGCTAAGAGTGCTTCTACAGGTGAGACGTGGGGCGGCTGGCCCTGGGAACGCAGAGCTAACCATCTTTCTCAGTTCCCTCACATTGCCTCAATGTTAGGGGACAATACTTTTATTCTATTCCCACCTCAAACACCAAATTCCTTTAAAGTCTTTATGTAAATTTCTAATTCTCTCCTGTAACCATTTTCTTTTCAAAGAGCAGATGATTGGTTAAATTTCAATGAATGTTACTAAAATTCATGCTGGAGGAACCATGTCTACCTTAGAGTTTCATTTATTCTTCCTGACACCAGACACCCCCGGAGCTACACCTTTCCCATGTTGACTTGCAGGAAGCCAACTGAAAGCGGCTGAAAAATTTCCAAAGCCTTGTTTTCGCATGAAGTGGTCTTTTCCCTGGATGTGGTTCTTTAGGTAGTCATTGGAAGGTTTTTTATCTGAACTCTGAAATGTCCTGTAGCAACACAGACATCCCCGAGAAATTGAAACATCTCATGGCCCTGATCACAGAAACGAAAGGAGCGATTGCCTAGTAAAGTGGTATTCTTCTTGAAACTTCAGTTTCTGCAACTGCAGAATGCAATGACAAATTTCCTTCTAATAATTACAACCCAAGTAAATCAGACCCACATTCTTACAGAGAAAAAGCAAAAGCAAAACAGCTGGATAAAATATTTAAAATAATAATAATTTCTTCTTAAAAGAGCAAAGAAATAAAACACTGTGAAACACCATTATCTGCTCTTTCTCCCCTTCGAACCACCAGGCCTTGCTCTGGCACAACTCATCTTCCCTCCAATTCTGAAGGGTGTACAACTCTCTTGGACTCCGGCTGTAGAAAATGCTTCGTTGATATGTTTCATGATATCCTAGTTTTTTTTTTTTCCCTTGTATTAACTCTCAGATAACTTTGTTAGAGTTGCCCTCACCTAGACTAGCAGTCATTTTTTTGTTGCTGCATAAGCATGATGAAATTAACATGTTGCACCATTGTGATCTTCTCAGCTTTCCTAACGAAAAATTTAGTCTGCAATTGCAGGATGGGGCAAAAAGGCAATTTGAGCTTCCTGCTTCTGCATGCTTTGTATATGTGAACTTTGCTGTCAAAAGTTCAGGGGGCTCAGGGATAAAAGTCCAATTGCAGTATGCATAGTGTCTGCTGTGTAGATACCAAGCATATGAGCAAGCTTTGAACAAAAGGATGTGTGACTTTTAAGCTATGAGAAAAATATTTTCATTGACCCTTTTTAGGAACGTGAAAAACTGTCTGGTCTTGGGTAAACTCCATCCATCTTTGATTGAGCACCTATTCTCCTTAATACAGTTATGAGAAATAATATTAAAGTATGTAATCCTTTAGTTTCAAAGCAGAGTACACACAAGCATATAACACAACTTCAATTTAGCCACTTATTTATTACTGAAAAGTGATAACATACAATTAGAATAATTGTCCACGTAAATGAAGCAGAATAGCCCTATCACAATCATCTATATTACCAAAAAGAAATGTTGTGGTGTTGGCCTGAGTTGCCTCCATTCCTATACTTCATTTTGTACCAGACCAGGAGCAATTTCTACTCCTACCCTTTAACCACAACCCTGACACTTTTAAAGCATTCCTTTAACACCATCCCTTTACCATCCCTTTACCTGAGGTCTTATAAAGTGTTCACACAAAGTTTTACTTTTGAATATCACACTACATGTTATGAGTTGAATTGTGGCCCCTCAAAAAATTCATGTTTAAGCCCTAACCCCCAGTGCCTGAGAATCTAATTGTATTTGGAGCTAGGGTCTTGAAAGGAGTAAGTTAAAATGGGGTCATTAGGGCAGGCCATATTCCAATATGACTGATCCTTATAAAAAGAAGAGATTAGCAAGCACTCTGGGAGGCAGAGGCAGGAGGATCGCTTGAGCTCAGGAGCTCAAGACCAGCCTGAGCAAGAGGGAGACCCCACGTCTACTAAAAATAGAAAAAATTAGCCAGGAATTGTGGTACATGCCTGTAGTCCCAGTTACTTGGGAGGCTGAAGAGGGAGGATTGCTTGAGCCCAGGAATTTGAGGTTGCTGTGAGCTAGGCTGATGTCACAGCACTCTAGCTCAGGCGACAGAGCAAGGCTCTGTCTCAAAACAAAACAAAACAAAAAAAAAAAAAATAAGAAGAGATTAGGACACAGACAACACAGACAGAAGGATGAACATGTGAAGACTCAGTCAGAAAGTGACCATCGTCAAACCAAGGAGAGAGGCCTCAGGAAAAACCCAGCTGCCAAACCTTGATCTTGGACTTCTAGCCTCCAGAATTGTGAGAAAATAAATTTATGTTTTTTAAGCCACCTAGTCTATGATATTTTGTTATGGTAGTTCCAGCAAACTAATATACTAGATAAATTACAAAGTTTTCAATACAGAGAGGCAGCCCAGACAAATGCATAACAGTCAGAGGATCCAAAAAGAAGAGTTTTTGAAATCAAGATTCAAGTCAAGTTATTTACTTCCCACTGATAAATTGCAACCATTATGAAATAGAGACATCAAGATTGTGTTGTGAGAATTAATGATACCACATCGGTTAAGTGCTCCTTTGGAGATAAATTCCATAATTTACCACCTGGGTGCATGATTTTAAAAAAATATATAGTTTTCTTTGATTCACAGTGTATAGTGTCAGCAACCTTCATTAATCGTCTTCCTTTTATCTCTTTACTAGCTAATGTTGTAAGAGGAGGGAGTGTTGTTAACCAAGGCTAAAAATGAGGAAAGGGCAGATACTTAAGAAGGCAAACAAGAAAATAATTCCTATCATTTTTATTCAATACATTAACCTTATAGCCAAATTTCACCATTTTCATTTGTCAGGCTGTATAACAAAGCATAATGAGAAAACAATTGAGGATAATACCAAATTGGATTCAAATTTTAGGTGGATATTCTTCTTGGAACTTCAGTTTCTGCAACTGCAGAATGCAATGACAAATTTCCTTCTAATAATTACAACCCAAGTAAATCAGACCCACATTCTTACAGAGAAAAGGCAAAAACAAAACAGCTGGATAAAATATTTAAAATAGTAATAATTTCTTCTTAAAAGAGCAAAGAAACAAGATACTGAGGAATAATTGGGTGAAAATCTAGAAGATGAGACCCCAGAGAAGTAAGGCCAGAACTCAAGGCTGCTTTTGCTCTGAAGTTATCTGCTGATTTAGAAAAAATGAAATTGTGGCAAAACTGAGCTGAGCTTTTGGCAGCTTCAGAAAGTGGAAAGTAAAGCCCAGGCTCTACCAAACCTGGGGACTCTGACAAACCACCCTCAGTACCATAGATTGGATGGCTTCAACAACAGAAATCTATTTGGCCTAGTTATGGAGGCTGAAAAGTCTAAGGTCAATGTTCCGGCAGGGTTTGGTTCCTGGTGAGGGCCATCTTCCTGCTTGTAGACTGCTGTCTTCTTACTGTGTCCTCACAAGGTGGAGAGAGAGAGAGAAAACTCCTTGGAATCTCTTTTTATAAAGACACTAATCCTATTGGATTCATGTCTCACATTTATGACCTTTTTTAACCTTAATTCCCTCCTTACTCCAAATACAGTCCCATTGCAAGTTAGGGCTTCAACTTATGAATTTGGGGGGATACAATTCAGTCAATAGCATACAGTCTAACCTAGAACATCATAGCCTTTGGGCAAGGAGACCTGGAAGTTACCCGGCTCTCCCACAGATCTGCAGAGTTCTGGGTCCTCCAGTGAACTTCAGGCCTTGAACTGGGATCAAGAGATTCTCCAAGGCTCCTGAGAACACTGTGTGTCTGGGTCAGTGGTGGCTCAACAAGTGTTCCTTCACCATACAAACTTTTATATTTACTGCACCCTTTCATATGTGTGCCACATTTCATTTACAGAAGGTTTGTTGATACAATAATAATAATAATACCTGTTGCTCAGGCTTATGATTGTGATTGATGCTAATATCAAGGATTCAGCATAATCCCTGATATGTACTCAGTAAGTCTTAGTGTCCTTTCCCTTACCTGCATTTCTTCTTCAATTTTACATCATTTCTTCTCCCCTTTGACCTCTTCTCCCTTTAACACTCAACCCCCTTTCTTGGTTTAGATGTTTCGCCATCACATGATGAATCGCTCTCAGGTTAGCCATGTCATGTGGGAAATAGTGTAAGGAAGGGCCAACATGAAAACATCAAGGCTACCTGGGGACAGGTGTTCCAAAATTGTTCTCAAAATAGTAAATTTGAAGAGTTTGTTATTTTGTAACATTTGCAAATCCGTCTTTTTAATAATTCCATGAATAGATGTCGAGCAGATGATATGCGACCAAAACGCGGCAGGTGCTGAAGAGAGGAGAAAAGAAGTACGAGGATGACCCCTGCCCCTCCAGGTGTTTGTTTAATGTGCAGGTAAAGGTAATAAGTGGAAACATCAAGCATTAGAGAAATGAGGGGAACTCAGAGAAGACTGTGTGAGGAAGGTAGGACTTCCAGTAAGATTTAAGAGTGAATGACGTTAGAAGTGCTGAGGAAAGAACAGGGAGAGCGCTGCCCCGGGGGAGAGCGAGGAATCTAGTGCAGAAGGTGGGCGCAGAGAGAGTGCCTGCTGGAAGGTGACAGTAAGTGCGTGAATTGAGTGTCAACCGAGGACTGTGCACTTTTCTATGCATCTTACAGACGTCATCCCACATTACATGCGTTGAAAGCCTTATCAAGGGGGCATTACCATCATCTTACAGATAGTATATTGAGACTTAAAATGGCCATGCACAGAGCTTTTAAGTCATGAAACTAGAATTTAAAGCTAGGTCTGTAGAATACCAAGGCCTGTGTTCCTAACTGCTACCTCAGACCATATTTCATTAGGATCGTATTATGGAATGTCTGGCAAGGAGGCCAGTGTGGACTCTAGGGAAAAGGCAAATGGGAACAAAGCATTATGGGTTTTTTTACTTTTTTATTTTTATGAGACAGGGTCTTGCTCTGTCACCCAGGCTAGAGTGCAGTGGCACAATCATAGCTCACTGAAGCCTCCAACTCCTGGGTTCAAATGATTCTCCTGCTTCAACCTCCTGAGTAGCTGGGACTACAGGCACGTGCCACCATGCCTGGCTAATATTTTTATTTTTTGTGGAGATTGGGGGGGTTCTCACTATGTTGTTCATGCTGGTCGTAAACTCTTGGCCTTGAGTGATCTTCCTGCCTCGGGCTCCTAAAGCACTAGGATTACAGGTATGAAATATCACACCCAGCCACATTAGGGGTTCTGAAGGAAGAAAGCAAAATTCTAAAAGCAGTTTTTAGAGTAATTTCTCTGATCTTGACATGGAAGAACAAATAGAATTTGTTTATGATCAAGTCAGTTAGACCAAACAGAAGATGGTGGGCTCTGTCCAGAATCTGATATGCTTTGGTCCTTGACTACGTGGGTGGACATGAGAACAGAGAGCAATGGTTAAATTTAAACATGAGTTTAGGCCGGGCGCGGTGGCTCATCCTATAATCCTAGCACTATGGGAGGCAGAGGTGGGAGGCTCTCTTGAGCTCAGGAGCTCAAGACCAGCCTGAGCAAGAATGAGACCCCGTCTCAACTAAGAAAATAGCAAAATTAACTAGGGGTGGTGCCACATCTGTGGTCCCAGCTACTCAGGAGGCTGAGGCAGGAGGATCATGTGAGCCTAGGAGTTTGAGGTTGAAGTGAGCTATGGTGATGCCACTACACTCTATCCTGAGAGACAGAGCGAGACTCTGTGTCAAAAAATAAAATAAATAAAATAAAAATAAAAATGAGTTTAAAGGAAAAAAAGAAGGACGTGTTGACACTGGATAGACAGATGAAGGAGAAAGAAGGGTCAAAGTAAACTCAGAAAGACAGAAGCAAAAGGTAACATGGGCAAGCAGACAACACACAGGGCAAGCAACCTCTGTGAGAAGAGAGTTGGAGTTTTAATGTGTTCAGTTTGAGGTGACGGCAGGAAATCCGAGGGCGGGTTTACCATACGCGTTGAGAAACCATGGGAAGAGGCCACAGCTAGATGCCTGGGAAGCAGCGGAACATGAGAAGCCCCAGGGTGTCAGGAAGACAACAGTTGGCATTTTGTAAAGACTCAGAAGCTGCCTATAGAAAAGTTACAGCAAAAGTACAAAATAATAAATAATATGGAAATTTTCCCCAGTCGCCACTTTGCCTAAATTGCTCTTCATTTCATGCTGTCCCTTCAGTATGCTGTAAC
>RJWJ010020545.1:0-28935 GCA_004363605.1 Indri indri | reverse complement strand
GCGCTGTGCACTGGGGGAGGTGGGCTTCAGGGGGAGAGACAGCGTGCCGCCAGAGTCGTGTGGTAGAGGCTTTCTCAGGAAGGAAGTGAAGGTCTGACATCATGATGCCTCTATGAGAAACAAGGGTAGGAATGATCTGGTAGTCCCAGTGAGGACCATTGCTGGGCATAGACCCTAGGCTAGGCCTAGAGCTTTACAAAGGTTTTTCTTTTAATTCTTGTGGTAACTCTGTTATAAACTACTATCCCAACATAAAAACATAGAAACTACTATCCCAGAATAATAATAATAAAAAAAAACCTTGAGGCTCAGAGAGGTCAAGAAACTTGCCTAATAGAACACAGCTGGCATATGGTAAAGCTGGAATTCAAACCAACATCTCTCTGACTCAGAAAATAAACACAGATTAAATGACTCAAGGCAAAGACGAAATACCCAGAAGTGATAGGGTATCTGAAGGCAGGGAGGTGAGCTTGGAGTGGGTGAGCCTCTTCTCAGGTCCTCTTGGGGAAGGCTTCTCGGTTGCATGATCTTATTAAGTGGAGTGCTGAGTTCTTTGGTTTGAAGGTAAAATACTAACTGGCGTGTTATCTGGCATTACTTTACCCACTGAGCTCAAGAAGCTTCAATTCCAGGTACAGTGTATATAATAAAATAAATCAATTAGTGGTAAGATTTTCCAGCTTAACTCAATCCTGATTCTCGGGCATGACACATATGAGGTACACGGCTGAGATCTACACCAAACAAACAAATCACAGCTCAACGGATGCATATAGTACCACCTACCCCAGAAAGGCAAAGTTAAGGGGGGTCCTGATGGGAGGACTTTTTCTGGTTGTTGAGTCAGGATTGGCCCGAAATGGAGTGGTGGGGGAGGGTGTTGGGGTGTGTGTGGAAAGAATTCTACGTTGGGAATTCTAGGATTTGGGCTCTAGTCCCAGATCCACCAGGTAGCCTTGGATAGGGCAATTACCTCCCTGGGCCTCATTTTTATAATCTATAAAGTGTTTCTCAGAAAACTGTAGGGGATTAAAATGAGATGATGAATGTAAACTATTTCTAGCATCTAGTGCTAAATTCAAGTAGGTGCATAACAAATGTTGGATGAATTGACTTCAAGATGGGAAGAGATGGGTGCCGGCAGCATGCTGGAAGTGAAAAAGGACATAGGTCTGTGACATCCATTCTGCCTACAGAAGCCCCTGGTGATGGGGAGAGGTTTGGGTGCGGAGGCAGGCAGGAGAAGGCTGGGCTTGTGGCTAGAAGGAGCAGGGTCCTGCCGGGTAGTTTGTGGGGAGGGAGGAATCACCCATGTGGCTGTGCCCTCTCTGTCTGACCCCCACTCACTGTTGGCTTCTGTCCATTCTTCCTTGTTGGCTACTGACCCCCAATCTGAGGCCTCAGAGTTGCAAGCCTGCATTCTGCATTAGCCTCCTCATTGGTCTCCTTGCTGCCGGTTTCTGTCCCTTTCTTCTAATCCAAACTGCACATGCCTCTCAGATGCTATTTCTCCCGGCTTAAAAACTGTCATCTCTTCTCATTACTCAAAGGATCATGTACAAACTCCAGGACACATTACTCAAGATTTCCAGTCTTCACTTTTGCTACTGCTGTGTGCTAGTGCCCAGCCATGTTCCCCTCATCTCATTCACTGTCTTTTCAAATCCTTTCCAGCTCCAAGTAAGAGCACACAGACATTCTACCTTGTGCATTCATTCATTCACCAAGTATTTATTGATCACCTACTAGGTGCCTGGCAGCTGGGGATCAAGTTCTGAAGGAGGGACCCTCTTGCCTCCCACATTCTTTGGATACTCCATGGTGCTTGCCTGTTATGTCAGTACTAACACAACTGTTCCATGTATGTGGATAAGTAGATTGTTCTCTTGTATGTGGATAAGTGATTGTGAACTACTTGAGGCCTGGACCACATCGTATTCTTGTCACATCCTCTGCAGCTCCTGGAGCACCTTAGGTACCTGAAGGCAGGTTTGAGTCCAGGCTGTATCACCTATTCTCTGTGTAATTTTGACCCAATCACTTGACCCCAACAGTTTTGTCCCATACGTAGGTATTCGATAAATAATAGCCCAATCATGTATGTTGATTGGTTAAGGAGATTAAACACTGCTATGGACTGCATGTTTGTGCCCCCCCATTCATTCATATGTAAAAACCTTAATCCCTAATGTGATGGCATTGGAGGCGGGGCCTTTGGGAGGTGATTAGGTCATGAGAGTGGAGCCCCCATGGATGGGATTAGTGCCCTTATAAGACCAGTTATGAGAGAGATGATCTCTCCATGTGAGGATACAGCAAGAAGCGTCCATCTGCAAACCAGGACAAGGACCCTCATCGGGAACCAAATCTGCCAGCACCTTGATCTTAGACTTCTCAGCCTCCAGAACTGTGAGAAATAAATTTCTGCTGTCTAAGACACCTAGTCTATGGTGTTCTGTTACAGCACCTGAACTGACTAAGAGAAACACTTCTTGCACAAAATAAAAACAGACCAAGGAGAGTAACAGGGTTTAGGCTATGCAGAGAATGTGGCTAGCGTGGAGTGTTGCTGTGGGCTGGGTCTCAGGAAGTGCCCAATATTAGCCTAAGAGCTGCTAAGGGGGAAGAGGCACTGGTTTGAAGGCCAAGATGGGGCAAGCAGAAGAGGGGAAAACTGAGGTGTCTAGCCCTGCCCAAAGAACCTAGTTCTGAAAGTTTCTTCTGCATGTGAAAATGAAAGATTCCTTGGCTCTGTGGTTCTATTTTGAGCAGAAAACCTCCTGAGGCAGGAATTAAGTTAGAGTTCAACTGCAGCTTGAACCTGTGTGAGCAAGTTTTTCCTCTGCAGATGCTGAGGCCTCCTGAGGCACATTTCCACCTCACCAGTCCCTCTGGGGTCTTGGAGAAGGGAGTGGGAGAGAGGAAGAGGCACAGTTGGAGTCAGAGTCCTTTTCATTCAGAAGTCATCCCAGGGAGAATGAACAATTGCTTCACTTGAATTTCCAGTAAATTTGAGTTGGGTCAGGGCCAGCCAGAAATGGGGTGACTAGGGTGGGGTTGGGGTGGGTACTCTGATGTACGTAGGAAGAATTCTGTGTTTGGAATCCTAGGTCTTGGGCTCTAGTCCCAGATCCATCAATTAGTGTGACCTTGGATAGGTCAGTTAACCTCCCTGGACCTCATTTTTCTAATCTATAAAATTTCTTCTTGGCACTGTTAGGTGGAACAGCCAAGCCCAACGGTGCAGTGCTTCTCAAACTTCTGTGTACATGTGATCACCAGGGGATCTTGTTGAAATGCAGATTTGGCTTCAGCCGGTCTGGCATGAGGCTTGAGAATCTGCATTTCTGACACACGCACAGGTGATGCCAGCACTCCTGGTCATGGACCAGGAGGTTCTAGTGCAGGGATTGGCCAACCATGGCTTGATGGCCAATCCAGCCTGCTTTTGTAAATAAAGTTTTATTGGAACACAGTCATGCCCATTCGTTTACATATTGTCCATGGTTGCTTTCATGCTAAGTGCACAGAGTTGAGTAGTTGAATCAGATAGTGTATGGTGCACAAAGCCTGACTATTTTAATAGTTACCATGTGGCCCTTTACAGAAAAAGCCAGATGATCCCTACTCTAGAGGATTGAGGACTGGTCTTTGTGAGCTAAAAGACCTGTATTTCAGTCTGGGTTTGGCCAAGGGCAAGGTGCTTCCCCTTGCTGGTTCTCACTTTCCTTATCTGGGGGACAAAATGACCTCTAAATTTCTAGGTGATCTATGATTCTGGGATTTCAGTACTACATAGAAAACATCATAGCTTCTAAAGAAACAGGCATCTGAGAACGACATTGTATGGCCTTTGTTCGGAAGTTACAAAAACATACCTGGCCTAACCCTGCAGAGTCCAGCAAGGGAGATCCTGCCAGATGCCATGAGAGATCTGTGGAAACAGACCACAGCTACTGCCTGACCCAGAGTCAGCTGGGAATAGAAAGGGGCTTGAGAGGAGGGGAGAGTAAGGGCTGGAGGCAGACCTCCTGAGCTGCAACACAGGCTGGTGCTGGCAGAGGGGCCCTGGAACACTGCATGCCAGCATCACTCACACAACCCCATTTTGCTGAGAGACCAATTCAGAAACAATTCCCTAATTCAACACTCCATATGCCCCTGACTCTGGGTGAATTTGGTCAACCAATATTAATAAGCCCTTTTGAGGTCTCAGAGACTGTGCCAGGCACAGGGATATAGAAGGGATTATGACATCTGGGGCTCCCCGAGGAGCTCACAGTCTGGTGGGAAAGACAGCATGTAAATAAATAATTATATGAGAATTCTGTGAGCCAGCTGTGAGGGGAAATGTATGACTCTGGGTCTCTAGTTTAGGCAACAGGTGAGACATTACCAAGGCAGGGAACATGGGATGGGGGAGGCAGTGGTTTTAGGAAGGGGAGGATGTGTAAAAAGAGGAGAGATAATGACTATTTTGGGGCAAGTTGATTCCACTATGGGCTGCTTGAAGGACTGAATAAGAAAGCTATGATTTCCTATGAGAAGCAAAGCAAAGTCTCTCTGTGGGCCTGGAAATGTATAACAGGAATGACATATATGTTGCCATGGTTACTTCCCAGCACTGAGGGGAGTCCCAGTGCACTCTCCCAGTACCCCTGGGGCTCTTTAAGGGCCTTGCTTATCCCAGCTCACAGGAGAGACCTTGACTAGAGAGACCTCTGTTAAATGCATAATCTTTAGAAACACTTTTATTTTCTTTCAACCTGAAAATGTAGTGGCTGATTATTGCTCCCTATGACTGTCAGCTCTCCACTGAATGGGAAAATTGGGATCCTATGGCCCTGGACAGCTCCTGAACCCACAAGGCCACAATATGTTATAGCTTCATAAAAATGAAAAGAAAGCCACAAGAAACAATGAACTCTTATGCTTACAATTATTTTGGTGTCTCAGCTAGGTCCTCACCTGAGAGTCTGAATCTGACAGATGGCTGTGCCAGCAAATGAAAATGAAAATACAACATATCAAAACCTATGGGATACAGCAAAAGCAGTAATAAGAGGAAAGTTTATAGCAATAAGTGCCTATATAAAAAAAGCAGAAAAGCTTCAAATAAAAAACCTAATGATGCATCTCAAAGAACTAGAAAAACAGGAGCAAACCAAACCCAAAATTAGCAGAAGAAGAGAAATAATATAGATCAGAGCAGAAATAAATGAAATTGAAACAAAAAATACGAAAGATCAGCAAAATAAAAAGTTGGTTTTTTAAAAAGATAAACAAAATAGACACACCTTTAGCCAGACTAAGAAAAGAAGAGAGAAGACCCAAATAAATAAAATCAGAGATGAAAAAGGAGATGTTACGACTGATACTGCAGAAATCCAAAGGATCATTAGAGACTATTATGAGCAACTATATGCCAATAAATTGAAAACCTTAGAAGAAATGGATAAATTCCTGGACACATTCAACCTACCAAGATTGAACCAGGAAGAAATCCAAAACCTGAATAAACCAATAACAAGCAACAAGATAGAAACAGTAAGAAAATAATCTCCCATCAAAGAAAAGCCCAGGACCTAATGGCTTCACTGCTGAATTCTATTAATACCAAATATTTAAAGAAGAACTAATACCAATCCTATTCAAACTATTCCAAAAAGTCAAGGAGGAATAAATATCTCCAGACTCTTTCTATGAGGACATTATCACACTGATACCAAAATCAGACAAAGACACAACAACAAAAACAACAAAGAAAACTATAGGCCAATATCTCCAATGGACATAGATGCAAAAATCCTCGACGAAATACTACCAAACCAAGTTCAATGACATATTAAAAAAATTATTTATTCATCATGATCAAGTGGGATTCATCTCAGGGATGCAAGGATGGTTCAATATATACAAGTCAATCAATGTGATACATCATGTCAATGGAATAAAGGACAAAAAACATATGATCATTTCAATTGATGCTGAAGAGCATTCAATAAAATTCAACATTCCTTCATGATAAAAACTCTCAAAACACTGGGCATAGAAGGAACTTACCTTATCATGATAAAAGCTGTGTATGGCAGACCCCAGCTAGTATCATACTGAATGGGGAGAAACTGAAAGCCTTTTCCCTAAGATCTGGAACAAGACAAAGATGCCTACTTTCACTAATGTTATTCAACATATTACTGGAAGTTCCAGCTAGAGCAATCAGAGAAGAGAAAGAAATAAAGGGCATCCAAATTGGAAAGAAAGAAGTCAAATTATCCTTGTTTGTGGATCATATGTCCTTATATATAGAGAAACCTTAAGGCTCCACCCAAAAACTATTAGGACCAATAAACAAATTCAGTAAAGTTGTAAGATACAAAATCAACATACAAAAATCAGTAGCATTTCTATATACTAACAGTAAACAATCTGAAAAAGAAACCAAGAAACTAATCCTATTTATAATAACTACAAATAAAATAAAATACCTAGGAATAAACTTTACCAAAGAAATGAAAGATCTCTATAATGAAAACTATAAAACATTAATGAAAGAAGTTGAAGAGGACACAAAAAACAGAAAGCTATTCCATGTTCATGGATTGGAAGAACCAATATTGTTGAAATGTTCATACTACCCAAAGCAATCTACAGATTCCATGAAATCCCCATCAAAATACCAATAAACATTCTTCACAGAAACAGAAAAAATAATCCCAAAATTTATATAGAACCACAAAAGACCCAGAATAACCAAAGCCATCCTGAACAAAAAGAACAAAAATGGAAGAATCACATTACCTGCCTTCAAATTATACTACAGAACTGCAGTAACCAAAACAGGATAGTACTGGCATAAAAACAGACACTTAGACCAATGGAACAGAATAGAGAGCCCAGAAATAAATCCACACATTTATGGTGATCTCATTTTTGACAAAGGTGCCAAGAACATATGTTGGGGAAAGGACAGCCTTTTCAATAAATGGTGCTGGGAAAACTGGATATCCATGTGCAGAAGAATGAAACTTGGCTCATATCTCTTGCCATATACAAAAATAGAATAAAAATAGATTAAAGAATTAAATCTAAGTCCTGAAATTATGAAATAACTATAAGAGAAAACCTTGGGCAAACACTTCAGGACATTGGTCTAGGCAAGGACTTCTTGAGTAATACCCCTAAAGCACAGGCAACCAAAGCAAAATTGGACAATTGGGATCACATGAAGCTAAAAACCTTCTTCACAGAAAAGGAAATAGTTAACAAAGCGAAGAGACAACCCACAGAATGGGAGAAAATATTTGCAAACTACCTATCTGACCAGGGATTAATAACTAGATAGGAAAAAATCAAATAATCCAATTAAAAATGGGCAAAGGATCTGAATAGACATTTCTCAAAAGAAGATATACAAATGACCAACAGATATATGAAAAAAATGTCCAACATCATTAGTCATCAGAGAAATACAAATCAAAACTACAGTGAGATATCATCTTACCCCAGTTAAAATAGCTTTTAACACAAAGACAAGCAATAACTAAAGCTGGCAATGATGTGAAAAAGGGGAACCCTCATACACTGCTGGTGGGAATGTAAATTAGTGTAATCACTATGAAAAACATGATGGAGGTTCCTCAAAAAGCTAAAAATAGAACTACCATATGACCCAGTGATCCCACTGCTGGGTATATAGCCAAAGGATAGGAATTCAATATATTGAAAAGATATCTCCCAAGTTTATTGCAGCACTATTCACAATAGCCAAGATTTGGAATAAACCTGAGCATCTACCAATGGATGAATGGATAAGGAAATTGTGGTACGTATACATAATGGAATATTATATGGCCACAAAAAGAATGAAACCCTGCCATTGCAGCAACATGGATAGAACTGGAGAACATTGTGTTAAGTGAAATAAGCCAAGCACAGAAAGACAAATCTCGCATGTTCTCACTCATATGTGGGAGATAAACATTAAAAACAATTGATCTCATGGATAGAGAGCAGAACGATGATTATCAGAGGCTGGGAAGGGTAGTGGGAGGGGGGATTAAGTGGGGATGGATAATGGGTGAGAAAATACAATCAGACAGTTAGATAGAATGAACAATATTTGATAGCACAACAAAGTGACTATAATCAACAATAAGTTAGGGTATACTTCAACTAAAGGAGTGGAATTGGAATGCTCCTAACACAAAGAAATGTTAAATACCTGAGGTGATGGATTCCCCAATTACCCTGACTAGATTAATTCACATTTTATGCCTGTATCAAAACATCACATGTACCCTATAAAGATATACAACTATTACATAGCCATAATAATTAAAAATAAAAAAAAAATTAAGTACCGTAGGAATTTAGAGGCTGGGCTCACTTCCAGGGGGCGCCACAAAAGCTCCTCAAAGGAGACTGCCACCAGGTAGGCACTGCAGGAGGAGCAGGCTTTTAACAAGTGGATGTGGAGTCTGTCCTTGGCCTGGGTCTAAATGCTTCCTCTTTTCCCAGTGCCTGGCTTGTGCAATACACACAGTAGGCTCTCTAACAAATTTTCTTTTTTTCTCTTTATTATTATTATTATTTTTTGTCTTTGGCAGAGAGCTAACAAATTTTCTAGTTGGACACTAGCCACTTGGGCTAGGCTAGGAATCATGGGCTTGAGTCTTGGGTCTGTTGCCACAACTGGACATCAATTGTATAAGCTCTACCTCTTTTCTGGGCCTCTGATTTCCCCCAACCATGAAATAGTGTTACAGAAGGTCCTGGGTATAACCTTGCTCATGGGTTTCTGGTCAGGATGACATGAAGTGAATACATGCAAAATTATTTGCAAGCCAAAATGAAATACAAATACAAGAGGCTATTTCTCACTATTCTTATTGTTGTTACAAAAACTAAAAGTAACCACTTCCATGTGCTTCTCATTTATCCAACAATGTTTTTTATTGAGTGACTACTTGGGGCCAGGCACCGGCGATACAAAGATGATTAACAGCCAGCCTCCATCCTTAGAATCTGAAAGGTCTAGGAAGGGAAACAGTAGATACAATTGGTGGCATAAATTTAATGTGCTACCACAAAGGCTGGGCTGGATTTTGCAGGAGCTCTGCTTTTTCTTAGTGGTAGTGCAGGCAGATAGTAATGCTGAAGACAAAAACTTCAAAATCAGAAATCAACTGGCATGTTCCAGCATAAAACAGAATTAAAGGGGAGGGGAAATTTTTTTTAAACGTTTGAGCTTATACTATGTTCCAGGCACTTTCACATCCATAATCTTCATAACAAGCGAGGCATTATATTATGCCCATTTTATAGACAAGGAAGCTAAGACTCAGGGAAGTTGCGTAAGTTCCCAAGGTTTGTAAAACTAGGAAGCATAAAGCCAAAATTTAAACCCAGGTTATCTAACTACAAGCCTGGTCCTTTTCCTGGGACTCCTTGTTGCTTTTATTGCCTTCTCATCAGCTAATGTTTTATAAAACTCATTCCATGCTAATCTTGAATGACCTTCTTACTTGGATTATTTTTACCAGAAGAAAGATTGATCTTTGATAAGAGGGATTTGACAGTAACCCCTTCTATTGTCATTTCCTGTTGCATTTCCTATGATAACCCCTTCCCTTCTGCTACTTTCTCCTGACTTCTCCCTGTCCTCCAATCCCAATGAAACTGCCAAGGAGTAAAGAATCCCAACAAATAAGGAACCTTCAGAAAGAACTCCCTGTCTCTTCAGCCACCAGCCTATAAACCCTGGGACAAAACACACTGAAAGAAGGAATAAATCTGCATATAATTCTGTCCAAAAAGCAGTCCACGTAGACCAAAATATGACTACACCTTAATTTTGTGGAGTCTTAAGGAATGTCAAACTTGCTTATTTTACAGATAAGGAAAACTGAGACCCAAGGTGAAAGGATTTGCCCAAGGTCACACACTGGTGAGAGTCAGAGTCTGAACTGGAACCCAGATCTCCTGACTCCCAGGCTAATGCTTTTTCACTAAAATCAGTGGCCTCTTCAGCTTTTCCCATTAGCAACTCAACTTCCGTAAGATCACGGCCCTTTCAAGAAGAAAGCTCAGCGCTGGTGTCTCTGCAAAGCCAGAAGCCAGGGCCCCCTCCTTGGCCTCCACTCTCACCAGCTCATGTCCGCCTCTAAAGAAGAGGAAGTGGCTTCGTTTTTAGCTTTGAAAGCACATTGTGGGGGTGCAGAGGGGGATTTGGGGAAGAGAGTTCCTGTACATGATGGCCAAGAGGCATCAGCAGATACTATACTCTTGCTTGAAGAAGGGGAAGATACAAGGTCAGACATTTCAGGGAAAAACAAAGGTTGTCTTTGAGTCCTAACTAGAATATAATCTCATCGAGAGCTTCCCCATGCCCCAGGGCAGGGCTTCCCTTCCCTGCTGATTCCCTTCTCTGTTCTGACAGGGCTGGAGGCTGGCTGGAGGGTTGAGGTAGGAGCACCAGGGTGGGAAAGTTTGCAGGAACTTTATACAATCTTCCATACTTCCCCCACCCTCTGCTAGCACCCACAACTTCCCCTGCCAAGGGAGGAAGGAGGAACACATTATTCAGTTTAATAATTTATGCACTGAAAAGTTTACTGTGTGAAAGAAAGGGGACTTAAGAGGACAATGGAGAAATAAAAATTCCCAAGTCCTCTCTTAAAGGATGGAGGTGTGGAGATGATGTTTTTTGATGGCATAGCCCTGGGATCGAACAGTCTGATTCTCTAATAGACCGGTATGAAACAAGCAAGTAACCCTTGCCTCTGGCAGTCAGCCAGGTTTTGTCTCCTTCTACTGGTAGGATCATACACCTTAGCACTAACAGCTTGGGTCATCAAACAACACAGACCCAGATCCACAGAATGGTAGTCCTGGAAAAGACTGTGGGCATTTATCTACATCAGGAGTTCTCAAACCTGGCAGCCCATCAGAGTCATCTGGGGAGCTCATTACAAATTTAGATTCCCAGGAACAAATCCAGACTTTGATTAGGTGGATCTGGGCTGGTGTCCAGGAATCTTCATTTTCAACAAGCAGACCCGGTTTAAGAACCAATGATCTGATTCAACATCACCTATCTAGCTATCAAAACTTTTACATGAGAGGCAAAGAAAACTGAGGCTCCAAAAAAATAGGCTAATAGCAGCCTTTGAACTGGAACCTGGATCCTTGCCTGCTGGTGCCAATGCTCTTGCACATGGCTCTCCCACCCCTGCTCACCAGTGCGTTGGGGACCTGTGAGGGTCATCCGGTCCACAGGAGAATCAGCTGCCTGGAGCTTTGAGTGAGTCCCCACATGGATCACTGGTGGAAGTGGCTGGTAAGGGGTTGGGTGAAGGTAGCTTTAAGGATACTCCCAGAGAGCTGTGTTCTGTATTCTGGTGCGTCAAAACCAGAAGGCCAAGCCGATGGCCTCTAAGGGGTACTATGCAGTTGTTCCAGACAGAAAGAATAGTCGGTTCATGGAAGCAGCTTGCTGCACTAGAGGAGCCAGCACAGTGGAGGCAGAGTGAGTGGAGGGGAGAGGAGCAGAAAATGAGGTCTGGGAGGTCATGGGAGGCCAGACTAGACGGGGCTTTCCAGGCTGCATGAAGGTCTTTGCCTTTTACCCTGAGCCACTGTAGGATTTTGAGGAGGCTGTCATAATCTGACATATTTTCACAGGGGTACTCTGATGTGGTGGTGAGAATAGACTTGAAAGGGCAGGGGTAGAAGCAGGGAATCCAGTGAGGGGGATGTGCAGGAATACGGGGGACAGAGGAGGGCAGCTCAGACGAGCTGGTGGGAATGCAGGTGGTGAGAAGTGCTTGGATCCTGGATACCCTTTAATGGTGAGCTAACAGATTTTCTGATGGACTGGATGTGAGCTTGAGACAAAAAGAGGAGTCAAGCGTGGTGCCAAGTGTTCTGGCTCAAGTGACGGGAAGGCTGGCATTATCAACTGAGATGGAGAAGGCTGTGGTGGAGAGGTTTAGGGAGGGACAGTGGGAGCTTCGTGTTGGGAAGCTGAGTTTGAGGTGTCTGCTAAACATACGAGGGAAGTGCGGTACAGGCTGCTGGACACACAGGCCTGGAGCTCAGGGAAAGCGGGAGACAGGTCTTGAGGCATCATGAGCACGCATGTGGTGTTTAAATAAAGTCCTGCAACTGGGTGAGGTTATCAAAGAAATGAGGACAGACAGAGAAGAGAGGAGGGCCAAGGACCCTGCTGGGGGACCCTCCAGCATCAAGAGGTCAGAGAGAAAAGAGACTGAGAAGGAGCGACCAGTGAGGCAGGAGGAAAATCGGGAGTGAGTCCTAGAAGCTAAGTGGACCAAGTGTTTCTAGGAAGAGGGAGTGACCAACTGGGTCAAAATACTACTGGCAGCTGAAGCGAGATGAGGGTTGAGAATTGGTTATTGGATTTAGCTACTGGAGAACACTGGTAACCTTGACAGGAGCAGCATTTGACTCCTAACCTCATGGAACTCTAAAGTTTGACTACTGACTATCATTTAGGACCCCATAATTGTGAATTTTGTCTTCTCAATTATGCTGTGGACTTTGCAACATCAAGGATGATGGATCAGCATCTCCCCAGGGCACGGGTTCCGTGGTGGCTGGAGGTCCCTGTAGAGCCCACTGTAGGCCCTGAAACAGTTTGCTGACAGGCCCACCTGAAGGCCCCTACCACTGGGCACTGTCTAGAGCAATTATCCTTGTGCGTAGCTTACCTTGGACACAGAATTTTAGTTCCTTGGGATCAGTGATGCCCTTTCTGCTTTCTCGGATTACAGCCCGGCTCTTCTTGGTTTCTCCCCAGAGATTGGTGCCTCCATACATGCTGGGAATGTTGAGAATGGCAATGCCTTCCAGGAAGATGTTGCTCAGGTCCACCCCAACCCCGTCACACTGGGGGACAGAGAGAAAAGGCCATCTGTTAGTGTCCTTGGTGTACCATAACCCAAGGTGCTGTGTGTGTGTGTGTGCGTGTGTGTGTGTGTGTGTGTGTGTGTGTATGTGTGTGTGGTGGGGGCTCTCTTAAAGGACATGACAGGTCCTCAACCCTGCCACACCATCATAAGCTGAATCTTGGGCCAGGCTGCTCAGGGTTACTGCTTTGACCACTGTGGTGAGATGGGGAGGTCCAGTCCTGGTCAGCTCTGGGGAAGACAGCACAAGGCTCCAGGGATCATCTTTAGGACTAGAAGTGCTTTAGGGATGGTTCCTAAATCAACTGCAAAACTGTTCTCCAGCCCAACCTCATCATCATCAATTCTGCCCCTTCCTAACCATTGTGAAGATTTAATGGGACATTGAATCCAGAACCTAACATGTAGTAGATTCTCAACAAATGACAGAAAATTTTCATTTTACCCTCTTCTCATTTTATCCCTCCTCTGAGAAGTACGAGACTTTAAGATTTGGAAGGCTTTCAGAATTTGCCTGTCTCTTGTATCTGTACCGTAAGTGCAATTTTGGCATGTGTGCTTGCTGAGGTGGCAGAGTTTCTTTATCCAGCCTCCACCACCCACATTCCCTACCAGGTAGAAAAGGCCAGAGACTTGGACTTTTATGTCTCAAAAAGTCAGCTCACTTTGGCATAATGCTTACAACACAGCAAGAAATGTATGAGTTCTGATCCTCATTTCTCAGGATTATAGGTAGTTTACTTCATTTACAGAAGAAGAAAACCAGACCCAAGAGGTGAGCTCAGTTATCCAAGATTACACAGCAGACAGATAACAGAGTAGGGATTCGAATTTGGGAGATTCGACTACAAAGTCCATGCTCTTTATCTTGCTTACTATGAGAAAGAAAAAATCAAAGGCATACAACATAAAAATCCACTGTGGGCTGAGTGCGGTAGTTCACGCCCGTAATCCTAGCACTTTGGGAAGCTGAGGCAGGAGGATTGTTTGAGGCCAGGAGTTTGAGATCAGCCTGAGCAAGAGCAAGACCCCGTCTCTACAGAAAAATAGAAAAATTAGCTGGATATGGAAGCACACGCCTGTAGTCCAAGCTACTTGGGAGGCTGAGGCAGGAAGATTGCTCGAATCCAGGAGTTTGAGGTTACAGTGAGCTATGATGACCCCACTGCATTCTAGCCCGGGCAATAGAGCAAGACCCCATCTAAAAAAAAAGAAAAAATCCACTGTTCTTGAGGTTACCTACAAACCTAAACTTCCAGAGATTTCTCAGCAGAGGAGGAATAGAAAAGTAGGGCTTGTGGCCATTCATATTGACTCCTGATTTCTTTGAAGTTCTTAACTTATGCTATCTTATCCCTATGACTTGTTTTCCTGATTACAAGATGGAATAGAGTGAGCTTCTCTGGTAACTGGGAACTCACTTTTTCATTGGGAAGTTCTGCTAATTTGAAAGGTCTCTTTATGTTGACCCAGATTCTGTCTTCTTCTTGCTTCCACCCATTGGTCCTATTCTCTCTTCTGAAGCCAGACAGAATGACCCTCCTTTCTCCTCATGGGGCCAGCCCACAAGATCTACCATAATCATCCTCATTCCTATCATGCATTTGTATTAAGCATTGCTACCTGCCGCATAAGATTTTATACATGTCTCCTTTATTGTCTTCATAATAGTCCTATAAGTTAGTTACATTTGGGGGAACTGAGGCACAGACAAGGTTGTGCAATTTGCCAAAAGGTACACATCTTACGAGTGGAAGTGCACAGATTTGATGGCAGCCAATCAGAGCCTAAATCTTTTTTTTTTTCTATCTGTTTCTAGGGATCCAAAGAGAGCTTAAGTCTTTCTCTCTCCTCCCTCTCCCACCTCTGGTTGTGCTCCTCTGGATTGAGCACTATCAGCTTCCTTAACCCTCTCCTGTGGGACTTAGTTTTCAGACCTTTTCCCATCCTGGCTGCCCCGTTTTGCACACACTCCAGTTGGTTACCCTCCTATTGGTAAGGTCCCCAGCATTGAAAACAGTACCAACAACAGGATCTGATGGGGCAGATGGCAACAACACTGGTACTTCCTGAGGCTGGAATCTGATAACACTATCATGCCCCAGAAGTGAGATAATGTGCAAGGCCCGTGTAAGAGCTCCATACAAGTTACCCATCATCATTCTCCTTGTTGTCAAATATGACCAAAGTGGCACTAGCCCTTTTGTTAGCAGCTAGACCACAGCATCACTTCAGCTTGAATAGGTGGTGGTCTCAGTTACTGAACCTTCACCCCATGATCTACTTCTCAGCCAGCTCTTCCCTATCCTGAACTTGCGCAGGGTTTTAAAAAACAAACGAAACTTAGACACAAGGCTTTACATTTATGTTAATTAATTTCATTTGGCTTTCAGCCCAGGCCTCCTCCAGTCCACCCAGCTTATTTCAAATCTTTATTCTGTGACCCTTTGTCATAGCTCTCCCATTGTTTGGGGATTAAGTCATTAATATGTGTGTATACAGGGCAGCAACAGTGACTGAGTCTTCCCCTCGGTCAGTTTAATACCCCAGACATGGTGCATTTATATCCCTTGGGGTGTGGCTGCTTTATCAGGCCTGCATCTTCTGGGCTGTCCTCTCACCCAGCCCCCTTGCATTACCAGGCAGACTCACAGAAGTTAGAGATGAGAGGAACCTGAGAGAATATGCCCTATCTTTCATAAATGAGGCCCCGTGAGATTAAGAAACTTCCCTGTGGTCATCCAACTAATGTATTAATGGTGGAGCTAATACGTATCCAGATTTCCAGACCTCAATCCTGTGTTCTTTCTGCTACAACATAAGACCTTGTGCTGAGATCAAATAGCATTTCCTAAATGACCACCCTACCTATAATCTCTATCAAAAAGGAATAAGAGAACTCGTATTAAGTCACCAGTATCTGTATGTAGATGACAAATACTTGGTTAATAATCTGTTCTAGAATCTTGCCAGGGATCAGAGTAAAGTATATTAGTCTGTGCTCTTCAGAATATGCCCTCCTCTCATTTTTTGGAAACCCGGGTAACATTTGTGTTTGCCCCTCAGTGGATAGAACCTACTCGGTTTTCTAGATTTGTCCAGGTGGCCCCTGAATGACATCTACAGGCTTGTCCAGCAACCTGGATTCAAATGCATTTGTGTTTTCCTAGGCCAGTTAGTTCTCCATTGATCTACCCTGGGCTCTGGTAGCCACCTCTAACATCTGTTCTTCCATTTTTAGTTTAGGGCCACTTTCTCTGAAAAAGGTAAAAACTCATCCAGAATGGCAAAATCCTATTGAACCATGCTTTTCATTTTTTTTTTTTCGGCCTCAAACATTGTCTAACATCCTACTTGGCCTTCGGTTCGCCTGAAGCCAGGCTTTCAGGTCTGAGTCGCTTTTGTGTATTCACACCTGCTTGCATGCCCATCCCTGCCTTTGCGTGTGTGTGCGCACTCTCCTTAAAGCACGGGCTCAACCAGCTCTCCCTGCTGCTGTCACAGTGATTTAAACTCAAAAACCAAACTCGGTTCTCTTTTCTTCTCTATGTGATTAATGTGTTAGAAATTCATTTTGGAATGTCTTCCACCCTTCCATCCTTCATACACATATTCCTAATTAGGGATTTAGGCTAGAGCCCCACTGGGGCGCACTTTCCCTTATCCTTATAACACTTTCTAGATGAACAGTCACTTCCCCTCTTGGTTGTAGTTACTTCCACATCACCTCAATTTACTCAATGATGGTCAAAATATCTCTGAAAACATCCCCCTCTCTTCTGAGAGGTAATAATAATAATAATATTAGCAACTCTTGCTTGGTGAGAGCTTCCTTGGGCACTGTGTTAGGATTCACCCACATTATCTCTTGGGACCCTCACAGGCACACGATGAGGGAGGCACCACTGCTACCCCCAACGGACAGGGTCTCACAGGGGGCTAAGGTACTTACTCAAGGCTATATAACTTGCCACGCTACAAGATGGCAGAGCTAGGCTGCAAATGCAGGCAGTCAGAAGCCAGATCCTGTGCTGGAGATGAGTCAGTGAGGCATATCAGGAATTTTGCTGATGCTAGACTTATAGCAAAATTAAACTTACAGCTGTTTGAATAAATAAAATCTCCCACCATTGCTTGATCTTATATAGTGCTTAGAGCAGTGCCTGGCACATCAATGTTGGATATTAATATTATTATATCTTGTCTCTGTGCCAGGTTTGTAAAAAAAAAAAAAAAAAAGTATACCAGCAGCACAGTCCTTGGCAAATAGCATTCCACAAAGTCACCTTTATTCCCTACTGCAGTTTTAAGTCTCCTCCATCTCTATCCATAGCCAGCTATGAGTGTTAACTATCACCTTGGTAAAACGTTAACCTTTCCCTGGAAGAGCAGACAGTCTTTGCTCTGCTTTCTGACAGTTTGTTCCCTTCTCCTATTATCTCTTTGGGTCTTATGTAGGCTGTAGAGGGGTCAAAAAGAATAGAAGAGGTGAGAGGGCCCTGGGGTCTGTGTGATTTTGGTGTCCCCCACCTTTGGAATGCACGTACTTGGAAAATGAGAGGTAATGTCTTGGAAAGAACATGCCTAGGCTTGGAAACAGAGAAATATGGGTTGAAATCTTGGCTATGTTACTGCCAGCTGTGTGATCCTGGGTTGGTTCCTTAACCTCTCTGGGCTTTAATTTGTCGTCTGTGAAATGAGGGATGGGGAATAACATCTACCTCAAGGGGTCAGTTGGTCTCTGGAAGGCAGTACCACTCCATGACTGTCTGCATTATCATTAGTTCCCCCAACCCCTGTGCCATGAGGAATATTTCTTCCTGAAATCACTCCCTCACTACATGAGACTTTGCTGGAAGCATTTTAATGGCGTTTTGGCTCGACCCATGCTGGCGAGAGCCTTGTCAGCCCACACCTGCATGCCCTTTCTCCGGAGTTCTTGGCCTAGCGATCATTCACGATTTCCTTCAAAACCCCAGGCTCGCTTGGCTCTGGGGAAAAGTGGAAGGCTGCTGTGCTGAGTCTGGGAACGTGGAGCCGAGACTGGAACGCTGTCGGCCTAAATGGAACACGGGCCCCGGGGCCCGCTCCCCGGCGGGTTCCTGAGCTATATCCTCCAACTGTTCCATGACGTCACCCGGCCCCCTCCCCCGGCCCCGACCCGGGGCGGCTGCTGGGGAGAGCGAAGGAGGGCGGCGGTCCCTGCGCGCATCGTTAGCCATCCTAACCTGGGACTGGGGCTGCTCTGCCGCGGAACCCAGGTATTTATAGCCCGGCGTGGGGCCGAAACAGAGAGCTCTTGTCCCCAGCGGCGAGCGCGCACACGCCCGAAATCGTGCTCCCGGCGTGCCCCGGCCGCCAGGTGCTGCGGGCGTGGTGCGGGAGTGGGGGCGCGCCGAGGCCAGCCCCGCTCCTGTCCCTCGGAGGCAGTTCGGGAAGGCGCGTGAACCCAGGCCGCAGCGGTCCGCGCCCGCCGCCTCCCAGGCCCCGGCAGCTGGCGGCCACGTTCGACACTGGTCCCCCTTGCGAAGACAGTGCCCCTCAGGTCCGGTTTCTTCCCCAGCCAGAGTTGGCAGGTGGGGTCGGCGGAGGGCCTGCGTGCAGAGACTGGGTTAGGAGGCCAGAGCGTATTTATGTGCAAATGAAACGCACGGGGAATTCGTATTCATCCCCACCTCGGCCCTTGAGGTCTCGGATCCCTGCGGCCACGTAATTCTGGGCAGAACCGGGACCCGCCAGGCCTTCCGCTCTCGCCGGGAGGGACGGAGACCGAGGCGGACGGGGCGGGCGCCGATGCTCCCCCTGCGGCTGCCGGCGTCGCCGCGCGCTCCTGCCTCCCTGCCCGCCCGCCGCGGCGACCTGAAAAGGCGGCGGACGAGGCCTCCTCCTTCCCCGCCCTGCCAGTCCTATTTCTGAAGGTCCTTAGGGGAGGAGATTCCGCAATTTATTTGATGACCTGTTTCAGTTTTTAGCAACTAGGAAATTCTCCCTTCTTTTAACCTCGATTCGCCGTGCCACAGATGAGGTTGATTTTCTCTCGTTTGGACGCAGGGTTTTTTTGTTTGTTTGTTTCGGAGCCCTGCGTTTGGGCTGTGTCTGGCCTCAGGAATGACCTCCTCCATGCCAGATGGGAGGTGGAACCCCAGGCTTCCACGGTTTGTCCCCTTTCAGCTTGAAATTTTCTCGTTCTTGGGTACCGCTACCACAGCACTATGCTCCCTCCCATCTTCGAGGACTCCTTCTCGGTCTTCCTTTTTAAAATCTTTTTATTGTGGGTATTTCCAAACATATAGGAAAGTAGAAAGAATAATACACCCAAACCCAGCCTCAGCAATCAGCAACTCCAGCAACTCTACCCCAGTTCACTTTCCCACCTCCGTGCTTAACTATTTTATAGCAAATTCCTGAGAGTCTATAATTTTATCCATAAAGATGTATGCATCATTAAATAAGGACTAAAAAAAAAAGAATTACCCCAATACTATTGTCATTCTTAAAAAATAACAGTAATTCCTTGATGTCAGTAAATATCCAGTAATTGTTCAAATTTCCTCAATGGTCTCATTTTTTTTATAGTTGGTTTGTCTGAAAGGTTTTCACATTGCATTGGTTGATATATCTCTTAGCCTTCTTTCGCTCTAAATCCCCTATTCTTTTTTCCTTTTATTTATTCAAGAAATGGATCATTTGTCCTGTAGAGCAGTGCTTCTCAAACTTTACTGTGCACACAGATCACTTCAGGGTCTTATTAAAAAGCATATTCTAGGCTGGACATGGTGACTCACGCCTATAATCCCAGCACTTTGGGAGGCCAAGGTGGGAGGATGCCTTGAGGCCAGGAGTTTGAGGTTACAGTGAGCTATGATTGTGCTACTGCACTCACTCCAGCCTGGGCAACAGAGCAAGATCCTATCTCTAAAAAAAAAAAAGCAGATTCAAGGTGGGGCCTGAGACTCTGCATTTGTGACACATTCCCTGGTGATGGACCACACTTTGAGTAGTAAGGCTGTAGGATTTCCCAGATTCTTCTGGACTTTGCTGACTGCATTGCTGAGGTATGTTTTAAACATATTCTCAGGGCATCCCCTGTATTTTCACTAAATTGGTATTTTAGAGGCCTGATCAGATTCAGGACTGGCTTTTTGGCCAAGAATACTTCATTAGTGGGGCTGTGTTTCCTTTTGCATCTCATTAGGAGGCACATAATTTGGTTGTCTCTTTTTTGTGATGCTAGATTGACCAGTGGGTTCAGGTGTTGTCAGCCTAAACCTTCTGTTACAGAGTTCTTCATCAGACAATGATCATCCTTGTCTAGACTCATTATTATAGTTTTCTAATGGTAGGATGCCCGTGAGGACACCCTAGCACCCTCCCTGTACCTTTCTTCCAAGTCTCTACAGATGCTATTTTCTCCATTGATTCTTTCCTGTATACTCTCCAGAAAGGATCTGTCTCTCTCTTTCTCTCTTCTCTGCATCTCTCATGGAATCAAAGACCAGAGGGTCTTGAAAGGTCACTCAGTCCAATTACCTCATTTTTATAGGTGAGCAAACTGAAGCAAAAGAAGCTGAGGGAATGGTCCAGTGTTGCATGGCTAATTAGAGTAAGCGGATCTGCAATTAGACCTGGGTCAATTGGATTGACAACCAGGAAGTCAGGAGTGACTTTATAAAGAGGAATTTTGGCCACTGGATGAGGGCCAAAACACAGAATCTTCCAAAGTCAGATGGAACGTTAGGGATCACTCCTAATTATCAAAATGAGAACAATGAGGCCCAAAGTTGGAAGCGACTTTCCCTGATTACATAGCTATCTCCTGGAAGAGACAGGGCTTAACCAGGGACTCTAGGGTGAGTAGGGGAGGTGGCAGTGAGGGAACAGAATTGGAACAGCCATGTGGTTTGGTGGCACACAGGGCTGGGGAGGGAGGATGGGATCTAAAAGGGTAATATGATTGAGAGAAAGGTCTTTTGTGGATGTATGAGGCAGAATTGATGCTCAGTTAATCCTTGCTGGTGAATGAATGCACAGAGAGAAGAGGAAGTTGGAATGCCTAGGCTGGGAAGTAGAGGGAGTAGAAGAGACAGATGCTGGAGAGAGTGGTGGGACATTGGTCTGGGGATGACACTGGGGTCCTTTCTTTCCCAGTGAGTGAAAGAACTAGGCTGGGGGTAGCTCTTTTGAAGAGGGAAGTAGTGAAACACTGGGGCATGTCTAGGGAAAACATTATTTCAGTTGCATTGGGGAGGAAGAGGGAGGGCTAAGGAAGAGGTGGACGACATCCTGACATACTTGGACAGGAGTTTTGATGGGCTGAGAGGGGCTTAGGCAGGGGGTGAGGGTGGCCTCCCTTGCTGCCTGGGCTCCATGTCGAGCCTCAGACAGACACTAAAAGGCAAAGAGGTGGCTGACATACACTTGACCAAAATCCTCCCCTGTCCCGCAACACACACTGCCTCTTTTTTGAGGGAATAGGACACTGACAGGCAGTAGGCAAAGAGAAAGCATCTTGTGCAAGCCCAGAGGCCTGTAGGGCTCTGTAAGGATGGGGATGGTGTGCTCATTTAACATGAGAGCACTTCTACGGCAGGAAGGGAAGAGTTTCTCTCTGTGAATTAGCTTGGCAAGTTGGAATGTGAGGTAGACTATGGGGAAGGCTGGACCCCTTCGGGTCCCCTTTGGCTTGGAAAGAGGAGAGTAGCTAAGGAAGGGGGTTAGCCAGGGCCTAGTAAATGCCAGTTATGGTATCCTGAATTGTTTTGTGCAGAGGCCACAGAATTGGAGCCTACTTTTTTTTTTCCTGCTGTACATACTGCCTACATTGCCCATCAGCTATTTTCTGCCTGTTAAAATCTACCCTTCCGGCTCAAAAGCTTTCTCCTCTATGAGGCTTTTGCCAATGCTCTAGCTAGAAACTGGTCATCTCCTTCTCTGAATTTTCATTGCTTTCTTCTTTCCTCTTATATAAAATTTATATTCTGCCAGGTATTATGCATATTTGCCTGTCCCCAAAGTGACTTTAAGCTCATAGAAGGTGGGGCCATATGTCACACAGCTCTGTGTTCTCCGTAGTTCCTGACATGTCTTACCCATATCATGTGTCCACTATAACTATTTGTGCATTGAAGGAATGTGTGGAGAAATCCTAAAATGGAAACTAAGATGTTGTTTGAAGAAATCCGACAAGGCTTCCTTCCTTCCAGATGAATTCTCCCAACATCTCTGGATGAATATAGTGAACAAATAAAGTGGACTGAATTTCTAGGATACAGAGAGATATGGAAGGTTAATCTAAGTCTGCATAAAGTAGTCTTCTGATCACAGCTAAAAGAAATTCATTCATGAACACCTGGTAACAAGAGTAGAGCACATGAGGCACGTTTTATGTGAGAGACACATTAAAAGAACACAAAAGCACTCATTGATCCATCAAGAGTGATGAGAACCTACTTACTCTGTGCTGGACTCTGGGGATGGAGCAGGAATGGGACACAGTCCCTGTCCCCAAGGTGTTAACAGCTGGTTGATGCTAGAGACAATGGGGGGTTGCTAAATGCTTAACAGCAGGCTCTGGGCAGGCTGCACAGGTGTGTGGGGGGGCCCTCACTGTGTCCCACGGTGTATGACATCGCTGAAAGGGGAGTTGGGAAGGGAAGCACCAGCAAGCAAGCTGACTCTGGGACACAGTAGCTGGAAGCAACAAGACAGAAAAGGAAGTAGATATCTGCATATCTGCAGGGCCTATGACCAGAATAGAGAAATTTATTGGGAGTGAAAGAAAAACAGCCAGGGAAAACACTGATACCTGTTTTCTCTAGAGAAGAACCAGAGAGAGTGTTTTTAGTGGCAATAATCCGATGAGTAGTGGGAGGGAAGAAAAGGTGATATATGGAGTGGCACCAATGAATGGTGACAGCATTATTGGAAAGACAGTGCAGTACAATCTACATATTAATACAAGAATTGGCCTGGCATGTAGGTGACTTTCAGGACGGTGGCATCCCATGCATTTGGAGGGGCTGTTTTATGTCGTTTGAGGAGCTGATGTCTATTTTGGGCAGTTAGATAATTAGTTAATACTAATGCACACATGTGTTATATAATATTAATATGTATCATTTGTTGAGTAACTGTTATGCACCAGGTACTTCATATATTTTATGTCTAATCCTTACAACCCTGCAAGGTCAGTATTTGTATTCCTGTTTTTACAGATGAGGAAAGTTTGACCTAATGAAACTAAGGAAGGAACTTCTTTTCCAAATTTTTCAAGGTTTGTGTTACCTTGAAACCTTCACAAACCTGCAGGTTTCCTGCATGAGATGCAAGCGACAAGATCAAGAAGCCGTCCAACTTCGAGAGCATGTACCTGATGCCTGTGAATCTTGTGCTTTGCTACCTATGAGACACATTTGGAGCATTATAGACACAAGGATTAGATTTTTCATTTTAAGGAGGACACTGAAAAAATGGAGTTTATCAAGAGAAGAGTGGTCATGATAGTCATGTGTCTATAAATCGAGTCCTATAAGGAATTGGGGCCATTTAGCTCAGGGGAGATAAATGGGAGACAACATAGATGATACATCTTCAGCCCTCTGAAGGCCAGCCATGTGGAGAAGTGAGGAATGTAGTTCTGTGTGCCCCCTGAGGGTGAAAATAGGCCCAGTGGATGGGGAGCTCAGTTATGCACCCTGTACACACTTACTGTGCACCTATTTTGCTCTAAGCATTGTGCTAAGTGCTGACTAGGGAAGGAGATGATGAGGAATAGGACACACAAATTCTTGTTCAACATCAGGAAGAACTTTCTGAAAGTCAGAGCTGTCCAGTAATGCAACAGGCTGCTTGAAAAGTAGTGAGTTTTTTGTCTTTGGAGGTTTTAGGAGGAGGCTTGAATGCCCACTTATCAGAATGTGCTAGAATGAATCTTTTGTTGAATGGAAAGTGGGACTAAATCCCTTTCCAGTTCAGAGATTCCGAGTATATGTTCAGCTTTGCTCTGGCAGACTAGGGTGTGCTGTACTGAAAAAGTGTCATCCCGACTCCGCCCTTCTTCCCAGGCTTGTCCTCCCAGCCGTGTGCTCTGGGTTCTCTGACAGTGAGCCGTGGTGGGCCAGTTAGACTGGAAAGAGGCTGCCATCTGTGACAGGGATGATGGAGTTCTGGCGGGTTTGTGTGGGCTCAAGGAATGCGGCATTGAAGCCATGTACACACAACCTGCTTAAGAACATCCCATGAGCAGAAAATATTTTCTTCCTCTTTAGCCCTCCTCTGTTGCTGTGCCAGGCGGGCACAATGGTGCCTTTGAGAGGGGCAGCTGGAAGGGGGTGTTGGCAGGCAGGCTGGAAGTAGAACGTTGCAGCTGGGGATGGGGGGGCCCCAAATTCATTTCCAGGAGTGAGCCGGCACTGGGTGCCAGTTTCCAAAACAAAACTGCTATTTCTCAGAGCTCACGGTGGTGGGTTGCCTCAGAGTTGGGCAGAAGGCAAAGCTGTTTCCTATCCGCTGTTCCACCCTCCCCAAGTTTTTAAAAAAACCTGGTGTGTTGAGGCATTCTTGCTCTGGATGCAGATTAACAGGCTTTGCTGTCTGTCTGGGGAGCTGAGGCCAACCTGGGGTGGATGGTGCTTACGGAGGGGTCAAACTGTCCTGCAGACAAAGCCTGGCCGATGGCCATAGGACTGGCAGGGCTCAGGGGCAGGTAGGCTTCTGGGCCACCAGAGAGGGCTTGGAATGGAGACCCCTTCTTCCCTGCAGGGTCACTTCCTCTGACCCCGCAGCCGTCTGGGACCCTTGCTGCCACATGGGCTCTGCCCACTCACTGTCTTAACTCTATTTGGTGGGAAAGAGGTGGGAGAACCCTGGCATTTCCTGTCCCTGTTTGCAGTTGTCCCAGACCCTCTGCTGCTTTCAAAGATCCCAGCAACAGCTCAGAGATGGGCGTGGGAGGTCTTCCCACTTGCTGCACAGTTAGCAGAAGGCCTGAGTGCCAGCCATCTCCCCCTTTGTGTCACGAATGGAGCAAGGGTCCTTTTTATTCTGGTGGCTTCCAACAAAAAGGTGTGACTTGAGGCTGGTCAGGTGATGATTTCTATTAGTGTTTACACTAATTATGGAATATTTCACGCTTGTTCAATTTTACAACCGACAAATAACTATGGAGAAATTACTTCATTTTGGGCACTGTGCTAGGCCTGGGGATACAGAATGAATAAGAGAAAGTTCTTGCTTCAGAAAGCTGATTTCCTGATAATATGGTGAGTCCCGAGGGAAGCCCCCTGATCAGCTAGCTGCATAGACACGTGTTTTAGGTGGAAAGCAGAAGTGCAATGCAGAGCCCATCTCCTATTGCAGGTACTGTGGCGTTGTCGGGGGCATGTGGGCCTGGGATCCCAGACCTAGCCTCAAAATGTATCTGCTCTTGGAGTGTTCCTACTCATCTATTTCCTTGTGTGAATAATGGGAATAATACACACCAGGCAGACTGGCTATGAAGATGCAGTAAGGCAAGGAGGAAAGTGCCAGGGCAGAGCTTGCGACATGGCACGTGCTCAGTATTATTAACTTGTTGATCCTAATGGACTTGGGATACAATGCGGTGTAGTATTTATTCTATCCCTTGTTAGAGTCTATGCCCTTTCTTAAAGAGTCAATTCTTCTACCTTCTTAATTCCTCTTCTAGTGAAGGCTAGGATCAGAAAGCTTATGACCTCAGAGACTAAGTGAGAAAAACAAAGAGCTTTCCAACGAGACATATTTATATACAATATTCTCAGTTTAATAACCCAGTTGTAGAGGAAGAAAAGGATTGTAATGTTTCTCTTTCCTGAGGTTCCTGAATCTCCTGAGTGTGATGACGAAGATCATGTATTCCTTTGAATATTCTAAAAGGTCTAAGAGAAATAATGTATTTCCCATTGGTAGGGCCTCACAGTTCATTATTACTTAAAAGATATATTTGTTTGGTAGACCCTGCTTGGGGAAAGTTACTCTTTTACTAAGGGATGTTGGCAGTAGAAAAGTTAAGCTCCCTGGGCAGAGGTTAGCTGAGAGGATCTTCTAGAAGGAATCCTGTTGTGGGACAGTGTTCTAACCCCACCTGCTGAGTCATGTGATCCTCAGCCTTGGTCTTCTGAGACTTCCTTGGGCCCTGTCTATCAAACATGCCATGGATCACCAAAAGCTACTTTGTGAAAATGTAGGCTTAAGATTTAATCTTTAAAAATTACTCCCAAGTCCTTGGACGACACAAAGTATGTACGGCCAGGAGTCTGAAGACAAAAGAAAATCAAAGCAATTCACAAAGAACAAAAGAAATGGAAAAGAACAGGAAAATAAAAGCATATGGATGAATGGAGGCTTGAAGTGAACTACAGGGTACACATTTGTAGGAAATAAAAAAGAGGGTCATTTAAGAGAGAAAAAGTTTTATGTGTCAGAAACAAGTGCAAGCAAACAATGGAATTTTGTAAGGGAAAATTGACAGAAACAATTTTTCCTTAGTAAGCTAAACAATTCTAACCATCAGTGAAGGAAACTTATAGTCGGAGCATGGTTGAAAGAGGAAGAGAAACGGGGACGATAAAGCTGTGTTTAAAATAAAGAATGAAGCCAAAGAATGGTCCTCAGGAGGCCTAATGTTAAAGAAATGAAGGCCGATATTATAAAATTGAAACATGGCCAATGTTTCAATAGTGCAGAGCCGTGGATGGTGAGATTGGGGGCTACTTTTCTTTTTTGCCCCTCTGTAATTTAAAATGTTCTGCCATGAATTTGGATTACTTTTATAATCAGGAGAAGAGGTTAGCATACATATTAAGAGGGAGAAGAAAGAAACTGAGGTAGGGGCATCCGGAGTGGTGAGAACTGGCGGACGGGCAAGAAGAGAAAACCTGAAGTGTCAAGCGCTGCTTTGGGTGGTCTCACCGTGAGGATGATGCTGTAACGAGGGCGCTGCTGCCAGACGGGATTGAGGAAGGAGGCTCTCTCTAGCCTCACCTTCCTCTAGGGTTTGACGTGTAATCAGGTTGCCCCTTTCATTTTCCAAGAACTCAAAATCCCTTCTAATGCTCTTCTCAAGTTTCCCTGTCCATGAATGTTTCCACGTCACCCACCGTGGCTGGGTGTACGGCAGAGTGCCGGCCAGCTCCCACCTTCCTTACGCCCAGCTCTGGAAGGCAATACCTGCCCCAGCTGAGAAGAAGGTTCAGATCATGCCCAAAGAGACCAAGGCCTGAAGATCTCTTCCCCCCTAATTTCAAAGTGTGCAATACTGCAGGTGGATACCACAGGAGAGTAAGAGAATGCTCCCAGTTGGAACTAGAGACCCATGGGTTCTCTTCTGCCACATACTGGCTGGATGAACTTGGTCAAGCTTCTTAACCTATAAAGTCCTTGATTTCTCTCTTTTGAAAAATAATGGAACTGGTTTGGATTGGAGTATCTAAAGGTGTCCGCCAAATCTTAAAGTATGGCAATCTGATGTTATTTACGAAGCTTCTTTAAAGCACATGGCTGTGCTAAATGTTAGTTTTAGAATTTAGGATTCTCATAGGTGGGACCCATGTCATGGGATAGATTAAATATTACTAGCGCAGTGCCCGGCACGTTGCTTTTGTAAAATTAAAAATTTTTTTATTGAGGTGAAATTCACATGACATAAATGTAACTATTTTAACGTGTCAGTGGCAGATTCCGTCACTTTTTAAAGTGTTAGTATAACACAGTCATTTGGGTTGGTTCTATTTTGCTGTAATAAAAAAATGCTGCGCCCTACCTCTATGCTCATCTCATGCTCGTAGGTAGGAAACTCTACCCGTCCAGGCTGAGAAGAACTTGCTGGGTCACGCAGTCTGTGTGCGCACACTTTCACTCTGGTGTGGATGCCCAACTGCTCTCCAAAGTGCTGTCACACTTACGATTCCCCCAGCAGTGTCTGAGAGTTCCCATTTCAGCCCTCACCAACAGCGGGTGGGGTATGCAGCACGCAGGGCGGTTCAGAGTGATGAACCAGCTCCGTCCGCATCGACGCGGGGAGATCTCAAGAACACAAAGGTGAGCGAGCGCAGAGGCAAGCTGCAGAGCATGAAGGGATGGTGGTGGACTAGAGTTTTGTCGGCAATATTTCATTTCTTTGATCGAAAAATACTTGAAATAAGACAAAATAATGACAGATATCAATTCTGAATGAGGGGGAAATGGGAGTACTTGATATACTATCCTCAAGACTTTTCTGTATTTTTAAAAAACCCTCAAGTAAAAGGGGCAACTGACGTTCAGAGATTCCGAAAATATACCGAGTAAGAAATTTTTGGAGGACCTTCCAGATTTGGACTCAGTTTTCCCCCTACCAACGTTCACATTAGTTCATATTAGTAGAGCTGGCTAGACTTTCCTTGTGAACATTGTTTTAAAGATTAAATATCAAGGAATTTTGGAATTTCTTATTTTTAGCCAGTAAAAGGAAACATTTCCACAGAATGTAAAGTAAGTGCTCGAGTTGAAGCCTGTCTGGTTTGCTCCACCTAACTGATCCTATCTACAAATGTTAGCCAGGCTATTCTGGGCCTGGATGGGGGAGGTGACTCACTGCGCCTCTCACCCCAGCCCCACCTGTTTGTTCAGGTGAAATCAGGTTAGAATGATTATTCAGGGCCTCTTTGGAAGGGAAGAAACGTCAGAGAGCACCCTGAGAGACCGCCTTACACCAGGGATGGTGACAGCCAGTAGGGGTGGGGTGTGGGTGACATGCTGGCTTCCTACTGAGACTCCGTAACAATTTACTGAGCACCCAGGTTCCAGGTACAGCACTAATGTTCACATGCCTTCCTTTGTATTCCCACAGAGGAAGCATCTAGGGCGAATATCTGCAATATTATTTTATGCCCCTTTTTTGATACGTGTAAAAATCTCATGCCTGATTTTGTTGTTATCTGAAAAGTCAAAATAAAGACTGAATAATAAGCAAATCAGATATGCCCCAAACCTGGCTGAGAAT
>RJWJ010020544.1:0-28512 GCA_004363605.1 Indri indri | reverse complement strand
GGTTTCAATATTCAGGTACAAGAAGATCATAAAACACCAAGAAGATTTAACCCAAAGAAGACTGTCTCAAGTCATTTAATGATCAAGCTCTCAAAGGTTATGGATAAGGAAAAAGTCCTAAGGAAAGCAAGAAAAAAGAAAAAATAACATATAAAGGAGTTCCAGTGTGTCACCACCCTTTGAAAGCTATTTTTATCAGTTTTTGCTTTATGTATATTGGTGCTGTGTTATTAAGGGCATATATGTTTATTTATAGTATATGATATATGCAATACAAAATGTTAGTGCCATATTCCTCTTTCCCTTTTTTGTGGTAATATTATTACACATATTACATCTACTAATGTTATAAACATTATATATTCTTATAATGAATTTACCACTCGTAGTCATTCCTTAGCTCAAAACAGTTTCATTTCTACCTATCCCCTTTGTGCTGTTATTGGCAACCATATTACAAACATATTACATTTCTATATGCTATTGGCCCAACAATACATTATAATACATATTGTTTTATGTAACTGCTTTCAGATTAGTTAAAAATGAGAAAAATATGCATTTATACTATCTCTTATTATTGCATAATTATTTTACCAGTGCCCTTTGTTTCTTCATGTCGATTCAGATTATCATCTGTCATCACCTGCTATCAGCCTCAAGAATTTCCTTTAGTATTTCTTGTAACAAATTCTTTCAGTGTTGGTTTATCTGGGGATGTTTGAGAATTTCACCTTCACTTTTGAAAGATACTTTGCTGCATATAGGGATCTTGATTTACAGCTTTTATCATTAAACACTTGAGTATGGTATCTCACTGCCTTTCTGCTGGAAAATCAGGTGTTTATCTTGTTAAGATTCCCTTGCAACTGAAGAATCACTTTTCTCTTACTGCTTTCAAAATTTTCTCCTTGTCTTTGACTTTCAGCATTTTTGCTATGCTGTGTCTGTTTGTGGATTTCTTTCTGTTTATTCTGCTTCTAGTTTGTTGAAATTCTTAAATGTATAGATAGGTGTTTTTCAATAAATTTGGGAATTTTTCAACAACTATTTCTTCTAATATTTCTCTGTTCATTTCTCTCTCATCTCTCTGGTACTTCCATTGCCTATTTTTTGTATGATTAATAGTGTCTCAGTATCTATGGGACTTTCTTCATTTTTCTTCTTTATTTTTTCTCTGTTTTTTAGACTATATTATCAATCTACATTCAAGGTTGCTAAATCTTTCATTTATGTTTAAAATATACTGTTGAACCACTCTAGTGATATATTCTTTTTAGTTATTGTACTTTTCAACTCCAAAACTTCCATTTTTAAAAATAATTTCTCTTTATTGATATTCTTTATTTAACACAATATTGTTATTATATCTTCCTTTATTTCTTTAATCAATATTCCTTTAGTTTTTTTGAACATATCCATAATGGCTATTTTGAGGTCTTTTCCTGTTAAAATCCACATCTGGTCACTATCACAGGCAGTTTCTCCTGCCTGATTTTATTTCCAGTGTATGATCATACTTCCTTATTTCTTTGTATGTCTCAATTTTTTTGTCAAAAAATAAACATTGGAGATAATATATTATAGCAACTCTGGTTCCTGGTTTCCCCTCATGGTGTGACCTGTGATTTTTATTTTCTGGTTTTTTTCTTTAGTGACTGGCTGAATTGTTTTGGTGTAGCCCATTTTCCCTTCCATATTATTAAACCTATGACTTTGGTTCTAAAGGAAGAACAACTTTGGGCATACCCACAGTTACTCTGGAATTACAGTGGTTTTAGCAACGTTCCTTCTTCTCTTTCCTTGACCACATCCAGCTTTTAGGTTCCATTGAATCATAGGCTGATAGCTCTATTATTTCAAAAATACAGAGAAATGTAAATTGCGCTACAAACTAATCTAATCAAATTTGAGCTCCCTTGAAGGAACAGTTCTCAAATTCAGTGTTTGGTATTTGTTCAGATCCAGGACAGCTTTTCCCAACCTTCTCCTTCCCCAACTGTCTCCTGCCAACTAACAAGCTTACAGTTTAGCCTGTATCTTGAATCCCCTCCCAATTGTGCCTCATCACAACTTCCACTGTTTTTGAGAAAACCCTTAAGCTTAAACTTCTCCATGCTCTGTAGCAAATTAAGTCAGTCATTTTGGAACAAATTTAGAGGGTATTTGTTTTACAGCCTGCTTCTCATTCCAGGCAAAATCTCTGAGCCAGGGCCCTGAAGCTGGTGGGGGGGGGGGAGGGGGTAATCAATGGCAAATTTGTCTATCTGATGTCTCTACTCTCGGAGCTGAATGCTTGGTGGAGGGGGATGGGCATCAGCCCAAGGTCTTCTTGGCTTGCCTCTTCCAGCAAGGAACCACTGTCTTATGAGCGAGGGAAGGGGAGTCACTGCCAGAGTATTCTCTGTAGCTTCCTGCCCAAGACAGAGCCTCTGTTTATAAGAGGAGGTTGAGCAGAGGATTGGAGCCCTGCTTCTCAACTGCATTTGCCCAGAACTTAGCCTCAGGAATAGGTGGTAGATGGTGGCATGACAAATGCTGACATCCTGCTTCTCCCAAGAAGAAAGCACTCCACTGGGAGGTGGGAGAAAAAGGAGTCCTGTGTTCTTGGCCTTGGCAGTCTGTAATGCAGTTTCCACTTGCTGAGCTCAGAGAGCAGAGGAAGGGAGTGGTCTTGGTTGAAATACCACAGAGTCTTGCCTTTTCTACTGATTTTATAGATTTTCCTAAATATGTGTTTCTTCATTTTTATGCCCTAAAGACCATTTTCAAGGTTTTTAAGTGGTTGTTGGTGTTTTTAAAAAATAATTTTCACCAGCTTCAACAGGGAGTAGATCCATAAAGCTCCTCACAATGTCATGCTGGAAGTCAATCCTCCTTTATATTTACATTTTAGCATTTCAAATTATTGGCAGGGTTTTTATATCCCAACTAACACAGATAATTTCATAGAAATTAAACATCTAAATCATATGTTCGTGTATGTTCTTCATAGGAAAATGACCCCACACATGCTTTTTAATAAAAAATTACATGAAATGTAAATAGTGATTTTTAAATTTAATATAGCTACATTGTGCTTTCTTAAAAACATTTATATTGCTTCTTTTCTAGTTTGTTGTACTGACCAACACTGCTTCACAAGCCAACAAAAGTTAACAAATGAGACTAACATTAGAGAAACAGTGTAAAACACATTCCTTAAGGAGATTGACCTTATGTTAAATTACATGCTTGCTAAAGGATAAGAAAAAGTTAGTGAGCAATCAAAAAGAAAATATTAGACCAAGTCAAATCATGTCTGAAGTCAGAATTAATTTAGTTAAAATTTTTACATGTGGCTTATTGGTCATGGTAACACAGACCTTGTAAATGATATCAAACTTATAGACATATTTTAATGGGATATAAAATATAAGAACCTTATTAAAATATTGCAGTGAAATTTGACAGATAAAGTTCTCCTGATATTAAGCATTTAGCCCAATGATAAAGTTGTCTTTTGCTTTCATGCTTTATGTTGAATAATCGATACATTTTTCAGCTTGAAATAACCCACATGGAATTGCACCTTAAACAGAATATAAACTTTTCCAACAGAGTGCCAGTGAGTGATAAATAAGACTCCAGGAGCTTAAGAAATTTTTATATTTTTCTTCTGGTAACTTGGCTCCAAGTAATTTCAACTAACTTTTCTTTTAAAGAAAAGAGCTTACCAATAGATGACAATGTTCTGGAGACTCAGGGTCAGGCTCAGAGTTTCCATGGAGTTGAAGGGAATGGGGAATAAGAATGTGACAGGTGGGTCAAAAATTTTAAATGATACTGTGAGTATTTTAAAGTCATAAGAAATATTCCTGAAATCAGAATTTTTGTCCAAAACACATTTAATTTATTGCTAAAACAATGTAACTGGGTTCTCTACCATTCAGTCCTGCTACACTTTACTCACCATGTATGAAGTACTGGTGCATAATTTTGTTCAGATGTTTTGCTAAAATTCCTGGCTGTCACTCAATTCCAAAACTGCAAGAATTGACATTTTATGAAATGATCCCCTGAAACTGCTGAGTTTTAAACAGAGGTTTTAATATGAGGAGACACAAGCTTTAGTTTCATAATGAAACTCAAGCAGCTCAGTTTAGTCCAAGTTTCACGTGAACATAAAACCCAAAGACTAATGAAAACAATCACTAAGCTTGGGATGTTAAATCCAAAGTCATAACACTGCTTTACTATCATGGCTCTGTTAATAGCATGGTTTTAACCTTATCATTGAAATCCAAATATCTCGAATGATCTAGAAAAAAAATCACAATGTGTCAGAGTCAAATTGTCAATTAACAGAACTATGCTTTTCTCCACATCCAAGCCATAACTAAATCTGAGAGTTCTGACCATGAATTTGTGCATTTATCCATTCAGCAAGCAATAATGAGTGTCTACCAAGAAGAGATTTCCAGTTTTAAAATGGTGGCATAGAAGCAAGTTGTTTTCACTGCCCCCCCCCAACAGAAACCAAAACAAAATATACAGCACCAATATTACCACCAGAAATATCCCAAAACTCAAATAAGAGGATGAGACAGTTCCCAGGACTACAGAGAAGTGACAAAACTCTGAGTAGATGATAAGAAAATTGGACGTCCATATTCATCATGCTTCTTCCCACAGTCTGACATCAAGCATGTGGAAATTTTTTAGTGGAGAAAATTTGTTTTTTCCACTGAAAAAGTTAGATTGAGGTGGACAACCAGCTTCCCCACAACCTCAGGTTTCCTGGCAGAAGACTTGTCCTTGCCTTAGCCCATGGAAAGCATCAGGAGTTTCCTGAAGGGAGAAATATCTCTGTGGACAGTCAGAGACAAAGAGATCATTGGGACTACCATCTCCATCCCTGGAAACTCTGCTCTGAGACTCAGGCAAAGGAGACACCAAATCAGAGTGGCTGTTCAGCAGCACCACACTGTAGAAGGTTTGTTCCACACATCCCCTGGGTATGAACCCCTAGCCAGCCTTCTTACACTGCCACGATATCCCCTTTAAGACCTCCCCCATTCTGATAGGCAGCATTCTGATTCTTTAATAGAACTAAGGCAAAGCTGGGCTTAAGGCATCATCTAGTTCTGAAAAGGAGAAAGCAACCTAGTGGGAAAAAAAGAAAGAAAATCAACAAGTAAACTACAAAAAATCTCTAAGCAAATATATCCCATAAAAAGCAAAACATGCCAGACAGAGAAGACTGGACTAAATACCTAACCCTTCAATGCAAAGACATAGATGTATAACCACAAAAAATGACAGCAAATGGGGAATGATGACCTCCCCAAATGGAAAAAGCAAGGAACCGGTGACTGACTCTAACAACATGGCAATATGTGAACTCTCTGACCAAGAATTCAAAACAGCAGTTTTAAGGAAACTCAGTGATCTCCAAGATAATACAGAAAACAACTTATAAATTTAGCAAAGAAATTTAACAAAGAGACTGAAATAATTAAAAAAAAAATAAAACAATTCTTGGAACTCAGAAGTACATTTGCTAAACCGTAAAGTTCATTACAGGCTCTCAACAGCAGAATGAATCAAGCAGAAGAAAGAATTAGTGAACTCAAAGATCAACTATTTGAAAATGCACAGTAAGAGAAGAAAGAATAAAAATTAATGAAAAGGAATGAAGATCACCTACAAGATATGGAAATTATCCCAAAAGACCAAATCTAAGAATTATTGATGTTCAAGAGGGAGTTAAGCAAGAGCTAGGGGTAGAAGGCTTATTCAAAGAAATAATCACAGAAGGCTTTCCAAAAATATCAGGTACAGGAAAGTCAGAGAACATCAAACAGATTCAATCCCAATAAGACTACCACAAGGCATATGACAATCAAACTGTCAAAGGTAAGGACAAAGAGAGGATTCTAAAAACACCAAGAAGAAAAGAAGCAAATAACATATAAAGGAGCTCCAATTCATCTAGCAATAGACTTCTCACAAAAAAACAAAAAACAAAACAAACAAAAAAAACTGTACATGCCAGAAGGCAGAGGGTCAACATTTTTAAAGAGCTAAAAGAAAAACAAAAAAACTGCTATTCAAGAATACTGTATCCAGCAAAGTGATCCTTCAAATATGAAGATGTCTTCCCAGAAAAACAGAAGCTGAGAGACTTCATCACCACCAGACCAGTTTTACAAGAAATTCTGAAGGGAATTCTTCAATATGAAAGAATAAAAACACTAACATGAAACAAGAAAACATTTGAAGATATAAAACCCACTTGCAAAATTAAGTTCAGGGACAAACCCAGAATACTCTAATACTGTAATTGTGATGTGCAATCCACTCATAACTCTAGTATAAAGCCCTAAAGACAAATCTACCAAAATCAATAATAGTTACAATAATCTGTTAAGAGACAGGCAATATAAAATATATAAATTAAGCAAACATGAAGTCAAATATTGAAGGAGATAGAATAAAAGTGTAGTGGGTTTTTTTTCCTTTTTGTTTGTTTCTATTCTTTTCTTTGTTATCTAAGAAAGTTGTCATACCTTTAAAATAATTTGCTTTGTCTATTAAGATGTCTGTTGTAAGCATCATGGTAACCACAATGCAAAAGTCTACAATAGATGCACTAAAAATAAAAAGCAATAAATTAAAATATACCACCAGAGAAATTTACTTAACCACAAAGGAAGATAGTAAGAAAGGAAGACAGGAAGAGAAGAGTTACAAAACAACCAAAAAACAAGCAACAAAATGGTAGTACCTATCCTTACTTAACAGTAATAACGCTGAATGTAAATAGATTCAATTCTTCAATTAAAAGCATAGAGTGGCTGAATGGATAAAGAAACAAGACACAACTGCCTGCAAGGTTGCTGCCTACAAGGAACCCACTTCACCTATAAAGACACCCATAGACTGAAGGTGAAGGAGTAGAAAAAGATGGTCCATGCAACTGGAAACCAAAAAAATAGCAGTATTAGCTATACTTACATCAGATAAAATAAAATCAAAGACTATAAAGAAACAAAGAAGGCTGCTGTACAATGATAAAGGACTCAATTCAGCAAGACAATGTAGCAATTGTAAATATAGCAATTGTAAATATCCAACACCAGGAATCCCAAATATATAAAACAAACATTAACAGATCTAAAGGGAGAGAAAGACTACAATATAATAATACAAGAATAGTAAGGGACTTCAATAGCCCAGTCAAAATACCAATGACATTCTTCACAGAAATAGAAAAAAAATCTCAAAATTTATGTGGAACCACAAGAGACCTCAAATACCCAAAGGAGTCTTGTGCAAAAAGAACAAAACTAAAGGCATCACACTACTTGACTTCAAAATATGTTACAAAGATACAGGAAAGAAATCAGCCTAGTATGGGCATAAAAACAGATACACAGAGCAATGGAAAAGAATAGAGAAGCCAGATGTAAATCCATGCATTTACAGCCAACCCATTTTGACAAAGGTGCAAAGAACATACAATGGGGAAAGGACAATCTCTTCAATAAGTGGTGCTGGGGAAACTGGACAAAAATATGCAGCAGGATGAAACTAGACCCTTGTCTCTCACCATATACAAAAATCAATTCAAAATAGATTAAGACTTAAATCTAAGACCTGAAAATACTAAAAGAAAACATTGGGGAAACACTTCAAGACATTGATCTAGGCAATATTTTTTGTGTAAGACATTAAAAGAACAGGCAATAAAAAATAAAAATAGGCAAATGAGATTAGATCAAGCTAAGAGTCTTCTGTATAGTAAAGGAAATAATCAACAAAGTGAAGAAACAGTCCACAGAATGGGAGAAAATATTTGCCAAATGTTCATCTGACAAGGGATTAATAATCAGAATACATAAGGAGCTCAAAAAACTCAATAGCAAAAAAATCCAGTTAAAAGTGTACACAAGATCTGAACAGGCATTTCTTAAAAGAAGGCATATAAATGGCCAACAGATATATGAAAATATGGTCAACATTACTAATCATCAGAGTAATGAAAATCAAAATCCCAGTGAGATTTAATTTAATTTAACCCCTAGTTAAAATGGCATCTATTAAAAAGATGGAATAATGGATGCTGGTGAGGATGTGGTACAGTGTTGCTGGGAACGTAAATTAGTGCAGCCACTATGTGAAAGTTTCTTAAAACACTCAAAATAAAACAACTGTATAATCCAGTAATTCCACTGCTGTATATATACCCAGAAGAAAGAAAATCAGTATATTGAAGGGATATCTGCACTTGCATGTTTATTGCAACACTACTCACAATAGCCAAAATATGGAATCAACCCTAAGTGTCAAACGACAGATGAATGGATAAAGAAAATGTGGTATATATACATAATGGAATATTAGCCAGAACAAAGAAGGAAATCGTGTCACTTGCAGCAACATGGATGGAACTGGAAGGCCATTATGTTACATGAACTAAGCCAAACACAGAAAGACATGTATTGCATGTCCTCACTCAGATATGGGAGCTTAAAAAGTAGATCTCATTAGAGATTGGTTACCAGAGGCCAGGAAGACAAAGGGGAGGGGGAGGATGAAGAGAGCTTGATTAATGGGTACAAATACACAGTTTGATAAGAGAAACAAGACCTAGTGTTTGATAGGTAGTAGGCTGACTATAGTTTACAATAGTCTATTGTATATTTCAAAATAGCTGGAAAAAAAATTTAAATGTTTCTAGCATAAAGAGCAGACAAACATTTCAGGTAATGTGTATCCCAATTATATTGATTTGGTCTCTACAAATTATATGACTATATTAAATTATTCACATGTACATTGAAATATGTACTTTTATGTATCAATAAAGATAATATTTAAAAAATGAGCTTCTACTATGTGTCAGGCACTGTGATATGCTCTGGGCATACAAAGTTGAATAAAAAGATACTTGCCTTCGAAGAGCCAAAGGTGGGAGAAATTGTCATACAACATGACTAAGTGTTATGTTTTTAGAATGACATGAGAATCAAAGGGCTACATATAAACCACACAGTCACAGGAGAGTTGGGGAGAGGAATTATTTTTGAGGGGTGACACGACCACAATTTGAGGGAATGAGCTGTAGGGAGGTAGGTAGAGGAAAGACAGGGGGCTCAGGCAGATATTTCAGGGACGAGTAGCAAGAAGTATGATGATACAGGAGCATGAAAGCAATAGAACTTCTTAATTATAAGTAGTTCGTTATAGACAACGGGAGGATGTGTCACAAGGATGGAAAGGCTGCTAGAGAGATGGGGAGAGGCCAATTTGTGGAAAGCCTTGTGCACTAAACTGAAGAGTTCAAATTCTGCTTTGAAATCTTAAAGAAAAATAATAAAGACATTTCAGCATAAGGGTGACGTCATATCGTATTTTCTAAGGATCCCTCTGACAGCAATGTGGAAGGAGGGGGAGGGGGAGGGTGGAGGCAGGGGACACTTGAGATGCTATTGGGGCAACATAGCTGGAAAGTCACTAGGATAAGAACAATATAGCGCCAAGGGGAAAGACAAGGAAGGAGCAGGTAAATCTGAAAATATTAAGGAAATACATTTCAGGACTTGCCTTCTGATTGGGTAAAGAACATAGCAAGAGCCTAGGATGCTAAGATAACCATTTTGGTTCCAAGGAGTGGATAAACGGGAATATAAAAGGAAGAACAAATTTGAAAATTTATTGGAATCATGAATGGTGTGATTCACCTGTGATACATTAAGTGGAAATACCCACTTGGAAGAGACATGTGCGGTTCTAGAGCCCTGAAAAAGGTTTTCAGATATACATTCAGGAGTCACAAGAATCCCTGGTATGTGAAACCATATAACTATATCTCAGGGTGAGCTCACCACTTGTGTAGTGTAGACCAAGAAGAGAGAATCAAACATTAAGAGCAAAGATACTTAATGACACGTAGACAAGAAGGAGACGCAGGCACGTGCACACATACACGTACTACAAAGAAGGAGCAGCTAGAGAGTTAGATGGAAAACCAGGAGCAATCGGCGTCACTGAAACAGAGGAGAGGAAAGTTTCACAAAGTGAGTGGAGAAAGTGTTTCATTCATTCCTCTGTTCATTTGTTCATTCATTTATTCAATCATTTCATTCAACTGATGCATTTATTGCCCACCTGGAGTGAGCCAGCATATTCCAGCAGCAGGCATGCAGATAGCACAGGACAGTCACTGCTCCCCGGTGCCCTCAGATCATATTTGACATGAGTTTCCTGGAGCACTGCTCATTCACGGTAAGGAAGAGATACTCCCTTTACCTGCTTCCTTTGAATCAAAAAGAACCTCCACATCCCTGACTCAGAGAATGATTTCATAAAAGTTGTTTGACACTCACTCAATATAAACCTCTAAATTCACAGGTGTTAAGTTGAGCTGTATCCCTGAGCCCTTAAGGGATCACTCATTGTCCTGAGAATTTAAATTTTATATAGTGTTCATTAACTTAAAAATAAATCGTAAGAAATATTATCTTTGCACAAGTCTTGCAGGCATTTTTGACTAAAAAGTGAGTATTGTATTATACCTTTTTAAACATTACTTTTAGCTGTAATGAAAAGCAAAAATGTAAAAGAAATTTTAAAAATAAAAAAAAAACCATCCTCATATAGCCATCTAATCTTTCACAAAGCAGACAAAAACATACACTGGGGAAAAGAATCCTTATTCAATAAATGGTGCTAGGAAAACTGAATAGCCACATGTAGAAGACTGAAATAGGATCTGCACCTTTGACTTCTCACAAAAATCAACTCACAGTGGATAACACACTTAAACCCAAGGCATGAAACTAAGAATTCTAGAAGAAAATGTTGGAAATACTCTTCTAGACATTGACCTAAGCAAAGATTTTGTGAAGAAGACCCAAAAGGCAATCACAGGAACAATAAAAATAAATAAATGGCACCTGATAAAATTAAAAAGCTTCTGCACAACCAAAGAAACTGTCACAAGAGCAAACAGACAACCTACAGAATGAGAGAAAATATTCACATGTTACACATCCAATAAAGGGCTGATAACTAGAATCTATTTAGAACTCAGGAAAATCAGCAAGAAAAAATCAAACAACCCTATCAAAAAGTGGGCAAAGGGTATGAACAGAAACTTTTAAAAGAAGACAGAATAATGGCCAACGAACATATGAAAAAATGCTCAACATCTCTAATCATCAGGGAAATGCAAATCAAAACCACAATGAGATATCACTTATCCCCAGTGAGAATGGCCTTTATCAAAAAGTCCCAAAACAATAAATGTTGGCATGGATGCAGAGAGATAGGAACACTCATACACTGCTGGTGGGACTGCAAACTAGTGCAACCTCTGTGGAAAGCAATATGGAGATACCTCAAAGAGATAAAAGTAGAACTACCATTTGATCCAGCAATCCCATTACTGGGGCTCTACCCAAAGGAACAAAAGACACTCTATAAAAAAGACATCTGCACTCGAATGTTCATAGCAGCACAATTCACAATTGCAAAGACGTGGAAACAACCCAAGTGCCCACCAAGATATGAGTGGATTAATAAAATGTGGTATATGTATACCACAGATTACTATTCAGCTTTAAGAAACAATGGTGATATAGCACCTCTTGTATTGTCCTGAATAGAGCTGGAATCCATTCTACTAAGAGAAGTATCCCGAGAATGGAAAACCACCACATATACTCACCATCAAATTGGTTTTAACTGATCAACACCTAAGTGCACATACAGGAATAACATTCATCGGTGTCGGGCAGATGGGAGCGGGGAGGAGGGGATGGGTATATTCACACCTAATGGGTGCGATGCGCATCATCTGGGGGATGGACAGGCTTGAAGCTCTGACTCAGGTGGGGCAAGGGCAATATACATAACCTAAACATTTGTACCCCCAAAATATGCTGAAATAAAAATAAATAAATAAAAAAGTTAAAATATTATATGTACTTCAATCCATATAAAAGTACTCATATCTAAGCAGATTTAAACCTCCTTAAAGATAATGTGTGAGACAATGTATCTAAAAGTTAGATACAATGCAATCGTTTTCAGTTTGACTTTGGCCTACTAGTTTTTCATATAACGGGAAAAAAGCAATCAAATAGCAATCAAAAGCAATCATTTGTATGTGAAAATAAGAAGTAATGAACAGAGACCTTAATCTACATTGTTAGAACTGTTACAAATGAAGGTATTCCACTGTTTAATCATCTGTCATCGAATAAAAACTGATAATTGTAAACAAACAAACAAAAAAAAGAACTCTAGACTATACATTATTTCTTACCTTCATTTTTGCTTAGGCATTGAATTCTCTGGGAATTCATTTAACCCTGATATTAAGATAAAAAATTATACTGACTTTGATTCAAAATAATTTACTATTTTTTAAGGGATACAAAATTCCAGATGATGTAAAGATTAGGACCGATTTAGCCATGTATACTCTAACCTGTGGGCCAATAACCAGACCTCTATGATATTCATTTTTTCATGAGATTATTTGACTTTTGTGCTATTTTTGTGTAATGTTTTATTAGTATAACATTAATGCAGGTTTAAAGAATATGTTTCATTTATTTTAGCATTTTGCTTCCTTCTTCAACCCTTCCACCACTCAGCCACACAGCTCAGAACTTAGGAGCAAAATTGCTTTTGCCTCCTGAAATATATTTTTCCTACCCATGAGAACAATTGGGCAGGGGATGGGCTGCCCCACAGTTTCTGAAACAGCAGCACTTCAGAGCACCTTTTCTGTCATCACAGTCTGTACCCTTCAGAAGCATGGTTTCAATTTTGCTCTCGAAATATGAGTCAAGCTATGTTGCCAACACGTATTTTTCCCCTGTCATAGCATTTCACTTATTCTATAGTCTGTGGACAGCTTATAGGTTGCATCCTTTCCTTGTCTTCTTGAAACAGTATCTTCTTGCTATTGATTTCATTTTTTATTAGGGAGGCAAAATCAGATCCTGTGTCCAAGAAACAGAAGTACCTGGTCTAAGGATGTGTCATTGATGCTGAGTGGCACCCCTTGGTAATGAACAGTCACACACCACTTAGGAAAGGTGAAGACACCAGCTACTCAGCCTCCCTGCGCCTACAGTACTCTTGTAGTCATCAATGATTTCTCTACCCATGACCTCCCCGCCCCACCCCAGGGATTAATCAAGCATGTAAGAGGCAGAGTAGAAACTTGAAGCAAAGGTTCAATGGACTTTAACTTAATCAACGGTCTTTTCTCTGTTTCTTAGCAGTTTGGTAAATTCACACATCTGGAGTTAAAAGCCCCATTGCACATTTTTCATGCCTTGAATAGAGCATCGAGGAAGCATATACAGTGCCTTTAGCTTTAGCGTTCTGGATTTAACAAAATTTTATCAAAAATTTAAGCAATTCTATACAGTTTAAACACTGTAGAGGTATTGATGTGCTTTCTTAAGTCAAGCAAAATGCCAAGACACTGCACTACTGTCTTTAGTAGCGGAACAATTATTTTCTAGTGTTATCATCACCAAAGGAAATATTTCTATTAAGATTGATTCTTTTAAACAGGAAAAGCCTCATTGTTTTTAAAAATGTCTACTAAGTCTAAATGAAATTATTCATCATTTTAAAAGAAGACATAAAGCAAATGAATTTCTATATGAAGTATAAACTAAATAAAATCTGGAATATTTTGTAAGAAAATCTAGTCCATGTAATATCAGGGGAAGAAAAGAAAGAGTAATAAATAATAAGATAATCTTTCTTTTACATAGCACACTGTATTTTGTATTTAAAGATGATTATATTAGAAGTCACCAAGCTTTGACCTCAGGAGCAGTAACAGCCCCAGAGCCACCTATACTGTTTAAAATAGGTGATAAAAAATTATATGACAGCCAACTGTATTTTGTTATGAAAAGAACATATGAGGAACATGGAATTTGACCAAGTCAATTTTTACTATTGGTAAGTATTATATGATCTTGGAGGCTTGGAGGTCATTACTAAGGGTCTGTTAGGATTTTTTATGGGCTCCCCAGCTTAGAATGTTAGTTTCGTTAAAAAAGTACGGTGTCAAGTATTGAATACACGAAATGTTTGTCAACAGTGATGATGTGTATTTATGGATATGGGAAGGACTGAGACTAGAAGGGGGAGGGGAAAATGTGGTGTCTATTACCAGATCCTTCCAGCTTTGAGCCTAAAATAATGTAAGAAGAGATCATCAGCAAAATATGAATAGCAATAATCTTCTGAAAAAAAAGGAAAAGAAACCAAGGGTAAAATGAACTGAATCAAAATGAAAATAGCTTGATGTAGAAGAAAGTAGACACATTAAAATCAAGAGTAAAAATAATCAAATTGATGCCCCAGGTGCAAACGAAGGTAGAAAAATATTTTAGAGCTCTGAGAAACATTTGAGAGGTGAATTAAACAGGCTAAATTAATCTTTGAGCAATTTTCTTACTGGGGAAGACTGAATTCATTTTTTTTCACCTTAGTGAATTTATTAATCTCCCCACAGGCAAAAAAGTCATTTACATTTTTTAAGTACAGAAAGATCTGTGGATTTTCAAAGCAGCTTTATGAGATATGAGTCATCATTACAAGTGTGTGAACAATCAGGTTTTTTAAGTCCTTTAAATCTATACTTGGGGGTGATTTTAGAAATCCTTGATACAAATCTCAATATTTACAGCATCTCTCTTCTTGACAAGGAAACAGAGTGCAGAGCAGAAGAGGAAGGTCGAGTAAAAATTAAGAAGGAGCTTTACTTATCATTAAATAAAATGTGAATCAGTAACACAGGGCACCAAACGCAGATTAATTCATTTTGTACAGAAATAGAAAGCATTCTAGATTATTTCAGAACTATTAGCTGATTCACATCATTTTGGTTTTACTGGAAAGTATCCATTTAATATCCTCTACACATACACTTTTACATTTACCATTTAAAGTATCTTTCTGTTTTACCCCAGAAATACATAATTGTATAATTTTCACATTCGTCAAGTTAGACTGACAGTTGAGCCTCCAGAGAAGCAATGGAAAACATAGTTTAAAATTAGAAATTCTGACTCCATGCGACTCCTGAAATTAGTGGAAGATAGCATCTCCAAGTTTCTAATGGATATGAATCTTCCAAATTTGGGAATAAGAAATCAGAATTCCTGAGATTATCAGGAATTAGTAATAGTAGATTAATCCTATGGTCTGACCATTGGTGTCCCCTAAAAATTCATGTGTCAGAAGCTAATACTTAATGTGATAGTATTGAGAGGAAGGTCTTTGGGGACATGATTAAATCATGATTAAGTCAAGGTGCCATCTTTGAGGAAGCAGACTGAGCCCTTACCAGACATCAATCTGCTGGTGCCTTGATCTTGAACTTCCCAATCTCCAGAACTTTGAGCAATAAAATATCTGTTGTTTATAGATTACCCACTCTAAAGTATTTTGTTACAGTAGCCTGAACACATTAAGATAGTCATGAAATACTTCAATGTTCTTCATTCCCTTTTCTCATTATTATAGATATACTTTAAAAATTGTTTAATAAATAAATGTTAAGTTTAATGTCATTTATAAATAACTATAGCCTATAGCAAATATTCAAATAATGGAAAACTCCCATGAACATTATTAGGTAGTATTTGAATAATATAACATTCAGATCTCCTATCAAAAGCATGTATTAAAATTGCCAATTTAAAAACAAATTTTCCTTCCAAAACTTGTTATTTCTTGGGATACAACAAGATTTGTATAGAGTATGTGTATTACTTATTAGGACTTATTTTATTTACCACAATGTCTCATCCTTAGCCAGATAGGACCACAAACACACAGATATAACATAGCACCAGTTACAAATAAGGCTGAGGGACACATCAAGACCACTTCTACCTGCTGCTGTGCGGGTTCCTTGAAATGTCAACCTTAACCTCTTATTCCACAAGGTCGGCAATTCCTCTTCTTGCTTTTGATTTGAAATCGATAGATTCCTTCGAACCAGTACCATCTCTGTGTAGATTGTTAAGCTTTAATTTGGAAATGAAAACTGTAATACTTTTCCCCCTTTTTCTCAGTGTCATGACTAATTTTCCTTAGGATGCTTATTTTTAAAAACACAAAATTTCCAAGAAATCCTGCATGAATTCCCACACAGAAACACTAGTTGGAGGCATCTATATGTATATGTGTGTTGAGTGTGTCTAATACATGTTACGTATTCCCTCAAAGTAGCATTTTCTCTCTAATCATAGTGATATACAGCCAACATTATACCTACGCAATATTACAGTGCTACCCAACATTATTTCACAAAACACAGTTGTCTCGTCTAAGATAGAACAATTTCTTACACATTGATTAGAGAAAAGAAAGAAGGAAGGAAAGAAGGAAAAAAAGAAGGGGGGAGGGAAAGAAGGAGGAAAAATGAGGAGAAAGGAAGGAGGGAGAGAGGGAGAAAGAGAGGATGAATGGATTGATGAAAGGTTTGGAAAGCTTTCAAAAATTTATGAAACTGTACCTTCATTTTAATTTTTGAATTGCCAAAGCTTTTAGAAGCACATTGATAAGTCTAGATAAATTATAAAAATTTCTTATATATTTTGGTTAACATAATGCATTAAAAATTTTTAAAATCTATTTAGGTTTATATTAGTTTTTAGGAGAAAAATACAATTACCTTTGAAGGTCATGAAACCAAAAGATTTGGCATGTGTCTCTAACTCTCCCTTCAGAGATAATATTCATTAATGAAATTATTAACAAACATTATTAGAAGGCAGAGAAATCACCTAATAACTTTGAGTGTGTGCTTTCAAATGCTGTTGCTGAGCATGGTCAATATCCCACTGGGATTTTTAATGGTCTAAAATGACTATTAGATTGCTTTAACTTGGATTAAAATGAATTGTTTATAGTCCTTTTTCCTACAGCATTTCTTAGGATTCATTTTAACTAAATCCTTCACTTCTTACTTGCTCATTCCTTATTTGGGGTGTATTCAAGTATCACTATCATTTCTACCTGTAAGCCAGTCCTTTGTGTTCACCCAAAATCCCCTTTCTCTAACCTACTCCCCAAAATTGCTTGGCACCTGCTAAAACAATTATAGAAATTTACCAAAGGCTTTCAAAATAAATTATGTTCATCTTTGTTCACATGCTGATTTATACTTCAAAGATCAATAGTTACAGGAGTCATGATTATTTTCCCTTCCATAAATCATACTCCTCCTATGATTGCATTTTATTTACATTTTCAATGATTTTATCCTTAGGTATAAAATTCATTACCTGACTAAAATAGTAATCTCAGTGCCAATTATACAAAAGACCCTTGCACACATAGGTATACATATGTCTTTAAAAGCAGGGCTCAACTTCTTGAAATATCACCAACACATTAATTTTAGGGAAAAAAACAAATGCAAATTTCTACATTTTTATATTAAATCTTCTAATTTTCTAGAAGATAAGGTAAAAATTGAAAACTGCAGGAGGCAAACAATCCATCTATGATCCAAATTTGACCTATGAGATACTAGTTTGAAATCTCTGAATGTAATCACTACTTTACATATCACAAGAAATCTAAAATGCTGAGAGAAACAAAGAGAAGGGGAGCCTAAGAAAAGTTGGAAGGCAATACATTCCAAACAAGGAGCTTGCCATACACTTCCACTACATGAGAAAAGCTGCAGAACTTCCCAGCATAACACCCTTAGCCATTGTGGAAGGCTTGTGTAAACTACCTTAGCCTAGTTATGCTTATTTAATTAGTTTTGTGTATAGCAAGACAGTAACTATAGTGATAATGACAAATTCTTTTCAATTTCAATTTATTGTGGTTGAATCTGTTACATGCTAGACATCTTTTCTTATTTTGAAGGTGACATATAGTTTACAATGTAGGAAGATGGAAGCACAAAAATGCATAATTTTATTTCACTTTCCATAAGGATGCTAGTCCATGTTCATTTTTAAAATAATGACTTACTGTCTTACTAAAGTGCAATCCTTTCCCTTGCCTTTTGGTCGTCAATGTATCAGGATAACAATACTTTTTCAGTGTGAACTCAGGAAATGCACAGTAAAATGTGTCCATTCTTGTGGGCAGATGGATGAGAAGATTAACTCAAATGTAAACCACATGCTTGCAAAAGCTTAAATTACAGAAGGTGAATGTTCTTTAAAAAATATTTGGCTCACATTTTGGAGGCAGCCACTGCAGAGATGAAATTCCCTTTGAAAGATCCAGATGTAGTGACTTGCTGGACTATATTAGAATAGCTTCTCAAATAAGATTAAGTGTTCAAGCTTTATAAGGAGTTTATATAAAGTGCTAGTAATTTCCTCTCAGATGTTATTCACATAGCAGAGTTGGTTGAACTCTGTGCAATAGGACGTATTTCTAAATTGCCAAAGTTGATAATCTTTAAGATCAATGTACACATTGCATTTGGGAAAAAATTGAAAAGGAGGACAATGACCTATATCACTGCTCATAAAGTTTCTACCAGAATATTCTGACAAGTCACAGTTTTTCCTGTAGGGATCTACCAGAACTTCATGGAAGGGGATGATGGGTCATGTGTCACCATGGGTTAAATTTTATACCCCAAAAATTCATACACTGAAGCCTTAGTTCCCAGTAGCTCAGAGCATGATTACATTTGGAGATAAGACCTTTATAGAGGTACGAAGATTAAATAAAGCTATCAGAGTAGCTTTATTTATGATCAAACCTGATCCATGATCCAACCTGACTGATGTCTATGTACGGACAGGAAATCAGGACACGTGGGGAGATACCAGGTTTGCGTGCACAGAGAGGAAAGACCAGGTGAGGACACAGAGAAAAGGCAGCCATCAGCAAACCAAGAAGAGATGCCTCAGGAGAAACCAACTCTGCAGCACCTTGATCTTGGACTGTGAGCCTCCAGATCTGTGAGAAAATAAATTTCTGTTGGTTGAATACTCAGTTTGTGGTATTTTGTTATGGCAGCCCCAGCAAACTGATACATGTGTATTTAGCAGCTAGGTTATACAGAAACAGCCACGTCTGTATATCTATCTGCTTTCCCAACTCCAGATTGACCTTGCAGAAGGTGTGGATAAAGATTCAGCACTCCTGAACAAGGAGGATGTTGAATATTATAACAGAAACATCAATAATTATTATATCCATGAAAACTCATGTTTTTCTTAAGATCATTGCTGGTCAGATTTTAGAAGTTGGAAGCAGATGGTTAAGGTCAGTGATGTTTTCAAAGTACTCTTAGAACAGGATGATTTTTATTCCCCAAGGAAAAAAATAATAGGTGTAACAAAACTCTGGAGGAATGAAAGAATTATAAGAAAATGAAGCTCAGAACACTCAAAAAAGTGAAAGGTTTTTGACTTTTCACTTTGATGATGGAGAAGACAGATGTCTGCCTGTGGTTAGAAATGCATAAAAAGAGAGAAAAGAAAGCAAATTTTAAAGCAAGTGCATTGTGACTAATGCTCCAGTAACATAGGCATGAAAATAATCATTGCAACATGAAGTAGATCTACAAAATGACCAAAGGAAATTGTCCTTGCTCTATGGCTCATTTCCAGGAAGTAAACAGCCTCTACTTGATAAAATTTTTAGAAAGATAATAAAAATATATTTTTACTAATAATTTTAATATTGAAAATAAGCGACTATTTCGAAACTGTATTAGTGCTAAGTTTTAAAATACATGTGCAAAGGGATCTCACTAATTGAAAGCATTATAATTGTCAATTTGCTATATTAGCCCAACTCTTCAAAAGAATAAATAACAGGAAAGAATGACTGAAAGACATATTTTGAATATTTTTATGATTTAATTTCAACTCCAGTGCAGTATAACTTACATATAAAGTTGAATCCATTTTAAGTGAAAAATGTGATGATTTTGACAAATGTAACCACCACTGCAATAAGATATAGAATATCCTATCATTCTAGAAAGTTCTTTTATTCCCCTTCCAGTCAATCCTACCCACCTCCGGCCCTAGTCAACCACCAATGTGCATTTTCCATCACTATAGATTAGCTTTGTCATTTCTAGATTTTCATATAAATAGAATCATACAATATGTACTTTTTTGTATCTGGCTGTTTAGCTTTGAATCATGTTTTTGAGATCCACCTACGGTGTTGCGCATATCAGTAGTTTGTTCCTTTTTATTGCTGAGTAATATCCTATTGCGTGCATGTTTATCACAGTTTGTTCATCCATTCACCAGTTTATGGACATAGGCTGTTTACAATTTTGGGCTATTATGAATAAGACTGCTGTGGACATTCACATGCATGTTTTTATGTGGACATACATTTTCAGTTCTTTTTGGTAAATACCTCAAAGTGGGATTGCTAGATTGTTTGATAAGGGTATGGTTAACATTGAAAGAAAGTGCCAAACATTTTTCCAAAGTGAGCGTTTCATTTCACATTCCCTCTAGAAATGTATAGAAGTTCCAAGGCCAATACTTTCTGTTGCTAATGCTTTCAATTTCAGCCATTCTAGTGGGTGAGTAATGATATCTCATTCTGCTTTGGATTTGCATTTCCCTGATGACTAAGGATGTTGAGTATCTTTTCATGTGCTTATAAGCCATTTTTAGACCTGCTTTTTTGAAGCAACTGTTCAAATCTTTTGTTCAACATTATTTGATTGATTTTCTTCTTACTATCAAATAGTATAAGATGTGGCTACAAGTCCATGGTCAAATATATGTATCATAGGTATTTTCTCCCATCCTGTGGTTTGTTTTTCCTTTTCTTAATGAATTCTTTCAAAAAGCAAAAATGTTTTCATTTTAATGAAGTTCAATTTATTCTTTATTTCTTTAATGGTGGTTAATGATTTTTTACGTCTTAAAAAACCTTTTCATTTCCCAAGGTTAATATTTTATCTTATATTTTCTTTTAGAAGTTTTATTATTTTAACTGTTACATTTAGGTCTATGATGAATTATATTTCAAGTAAATTTACACACACGGCATGAGATAAGAGTCATTGTTCTTTATTTTTTTTCTTGCTCCAATATCATGTGTTTAAAGGTGTATTCTTTACCTATTGAATGCATTGGAATTTTTAAGCTATAACTCAATGGACATTATATTAATATATGTGGTATAATTCTGGACTCTTTAGACTCTTCCATTGGCTTATATATCCATTTTTGTGCCAATGCCATACAATCATAATAACTGTTTATGATAATGAAATACATGTTTAGCTTCTCTATTTCCTCAATGATTTGAAGCAAAGTAGTTGAGAGGTATCTAGTCATGTAGAGACAGATTTAGAAACGTTATCTTTAGCTAAACTTCAAGATGGCTGACTAGCAGCATCTGGTACTTGCCTCTTCTGCAAAGAAGAACCAAAATAGTAAGTAGATAATCACATTTCAAATATATCATCTAAAAGAGAACACTGGAATTCTACAGGGAAGTGACAGGAAACACCTAAATCAAGGAAGAAGAGGGAAGCAAGGCAGCCTGCTTGGCCTGGATTGACTGAGAGCCAGGAGAGGCTCCCCAATTCAGAGAAAGGGGAAGTGCGTGACCTCCAGTGATTTGCATTTCCAGCACAGATCCCTGAATCCTGGCACAGAAAAGCCCCCAACCCTTTTGAACCCTGAGACTAACATAGGGAGCTGCCTGGAGACTGCAAGAAGGCATTGTTCCAGAGAGGGAGCTCACACTAGGTCCCAAACAATACCTGAGTCTTCAGAAGCTACAGCAAGGCACCATATTGATAGCCCATCTCCTGCCAGACTGCATCCTTCCTAGAGGCCCAGTAGCCCTGCATCTCCACATCCATGGAGCCCATTAACATTCCTCATCTACAGCCACCACTGTAGCTGCCTACTGCCTCCAGGGCTGAAGCACGAGCCATTAGCAAAGACCCTGCTGCCTCAATAGTGAAGCTACTGTGCATTTTCAAATACTCTGAGTACAAACTATCCCACCCACAATGGCCACCACAGCAGTCTGCCATAGCTGGGGCCAAATCACAACCAAACTATGCATTCTCCAGCTGTTGCCATTGAGAGCAACTCAACCATCCCAGTAGCAGGGATACAGTGCAGCTGCTGCTGCCTACACCAGAGCATTTACCTTGGTCCTGGGGACTACCCTGCCCCTGTCTACCACAACCACCACTTACACAAATTACCAGGGGGCCTGAAGACAGGCCCATCCAGCTCAGTTCCAACCCCTATGTGCTCAAGCATGCCATCCAGGGGCCTAGGGACTGCCTCCCCCAGTCCATCACTATTGGCACTTGATCACTCTGCTTGGGGGCCAGAGGTTGTACACAAGCAACCTGCTGCTACCACCTCAGCAGGCACCAACACTCATGTGCCACCTCTGGGCCTGGGTACTGGCCCACCCAGGTGCCATAGACACCACAAACACCAGCAAGGACTAAAATTATAAGAATAGAATAAGATATTCCACCCAAATGGAAACCACAAGTAAGCAAGAACAGTGATATTTATATCAGATAAAGAGACTTTAAGTCAAAAGCAGTAAAAAGAGGCAAATAAGGTCATTATATAATGATAAAGGGATCAATTCATCAAGAGGATATAATAATCCTAGACTTATATGCATCAAACACTGGAGCACCCAAATATAAAAAGCAAATATTATTATATACAAAAGGAGAGGTAGAATCCAATGCAATAATATTGGGGACTTTAACACCCCACTCTAAGCATTAGACAGACCACTTAAACAGAAAATTAACACAAAAACGTTGGATTTAAACTGCACATCAGATCAAATGGACATAACAGACATTTACAGAGTATTTTACCCCAAAGCCAAGAATAAACATTATTCTCACCAGTACATGGAACATTTTCCAGAAAAGATGAATTGTTAAGAAACAAAAAAAGTCTCAACAAATTATTTAAAAAATCAAAATCATAGCTAGTATCTTCTCAGACCACAATAAGATAAAACTAAAAATCATTAACAAGAGGAACATTGGAAACTTTACAAATACATGAAAACTGAGCAATGTGCTCCTGAATGATCATTAGATCAAAGAAGAAATTAAGGAGGAAATCAAAAAATTTCTTGAAATAAATGAAAATTGAAACACAACATAGCAAAATCTATGGGATACAACAAAAACAGTGCTAAGAGGGAATTTTATAGCAATAAATGCCTACATCAAAAAAGTAGAAAAAATTCAAATGAACACTCTAATGATGCACCTCAAGGAACTAGAAAAGCAAGAACAAACTAAACTCAAAATGAGGAAAAGGAAAGAAATAATAAAGATCATAGCAGAACTAAATGAAATAGATACTAAAAAACAATACATAGGATCGATGAAATGAAAAGTTGGCTTAAGGAAAAGATAAAATCAATAAACCACTAGCTAAGCTAGTCAAGAACAAAAGAGAGAAGATACAAATAAACAAATTCAGAAATTAAAAAGAGACATTACAACTGATACCACAGAAACACAAAAAATTGTCAGAGACTATTATGAACAAACTGTACACTAATAATCTGGAAAGCCTAGAGAAAATGGATACATTCCTAGACACATGCAACCTACCAAGATTGAATCAGGAAGGAATAGAAAACCTGAAAAGATCAATAATGAGAACTATAAAATTTAATCTGAAATTTAAAAATCTCCCAAGAAAGAAAAGCCCAGGATCAGATGGCGTCAATGACAAATTCTATCAACCATTCAAAGAAGAACTAATACAAATTCTCCTCAAACTATTCCAGAACAAAAATCCTCAACAAAATACTAGCAAAATGAACCAAATAACACATCAGAAAGATAATATACCATGATCAAGTGGAATTTAGCAGAAAGACACAAGGATGGTTCAATATGTGCAAATCGATAAACATGATACATCACATTAACAGAATGGAGGACAAAAACCATATGATCATCTCCATAGATGCAGAAAAGCATTTGATAAAACTCAACATCTCTTCGTGATAAAAACCCTCAACAAACTAAGCATACAAGGAACATACTTCAAAATAATAAAGGCCACATACAACAAATCCATAGTCAACATCATAGCAAAGAGAATTGTTAAAGCATTCCCCCTTATAACTGAAACAAGACAAGGATGTTCACTTCCACCACTTCTACTCAACATAGTACTGGAAGTCTTAGCCAGAGCAATCAGGCAAGAGAAAGAAATAAATGGCATTCAAATTGGAAAAGAGGAAGTCAACTTATCTCTGCTGATGATAATCTTATACCTAGAACCCTAAAAACTTCTCCAAAAAACTCCTAGATTAAGAATGAGAGCTCGATTTCATTTACAATGGCTGCAAAAACAAAAATACCTAAGAATATACTTAACTAAGGAGGTGAAAGATTTCTAAAAGGAGAATTACAAAACACTGATGAAAGAATTCATAAATGATGCAAACAAGTGGAAAAACATACCGTTTTCATGGATAGGAAGAATCAATATTGTTAAAATGAACTTTATATAAAGTGTAAGGTTTATGTCAAGATTCAATTTTTTATTATGAATATCTAATTGTTCAGTGCCATTTTTTGAAAAGATTATTCATTTTCTATTGAACTGCCTTTATATCCTTGTCCAAAATCAGTTGGCCCAACTAGGGTAGTGCTGTTTCTGGATCTTTAGTCTGTTCTATTAATATAAGTGTGTGTGGAGTGTATACATCTATACATGTGTGTATATAGAGAGTATGTGTGTATGCATTCAATTTTGTTAACAGTTATTGGGCTGTTTAAATTATCTATTTCTTATTGGGTGAGTTATAGTAGTTTATTCTTTTCAAGGAATTAGCCCACTTCATTTAAATTATCAAATGGATATCTATAAAGTTTTTCAGAGTATCCACTTTTCCTTTTGATGTGCCATGAAACTCTGGGTCTTTTGTGAATCTTGTGTTTTAGCAGGGGGCCCCCGACACAACTCCACTGAGGGAAGGGACATGCTATCGTATTCTTCCAAGTGGAGTTGGAAGTCCTCTGTTAACAGCTGGAGGGGTGGAGCTCCTTGCTACTGCCTGGTAGAGATGGAAATTCAGGTTTCCCTCACGGCCTCCACTGACACAGTGAAGGGTGATCTCATTACCTCTGAGTGGTGGTGAAAGCCCTGGCTCTCTGTTAGGTCTCCTCTGATACCACTCCACTGGGTGTGGGTGAATTGCAAGATCCTCTTGTCATCCCCACCAGCACTATGGGTGGAGGGGATCCTAGCTACCAGGCGGTAGGAACCAAGATCCTGTTTCCCCACTCAGCCTCTGACAATCACAGCAGGGGTCTTGGGGCCCCTCCTTAGGGCCTAGTGAGTGTGGATGTCCAGGTTCCTCACTCCTCCTTTGCTGGTCGGGCTGAAAATTGACCTCAGATTTTCCTGTAGTGTTTGGCTGGAGTAGAGCAGTTATTAACCAAAAGCCCACTTTTTTGTTAGGTAGCTGCTTGCTTGGCCCTTTGGCTAGAGTGAGCAGGTGCTTTCCTTGGAATTTTTTTTTTTCTGTTCCTATCAGCATTGTTAGGTTTCTGGATTTGCCAGTCCTCAGTATGGGATATATGAGTCAGAAAGAAAACTCAGGGAGCTCATTGCCATGCCATTCCTTGGGTCTCAAGCCCCCTATCCCATCTGCCTTCTTGTCTTCACCTTTCAGAGTCTTCTTATGCTTTTTATATATAATATCCATGGCATTTAGCTGTATTTAGGGGAAGAATATGGAAAGTATGTTTACTCCGTCTCTTGCCCTTGATGTCCTCAACTCTTCAAGCAACTGTTCTCACTAAAGGGCTAATCGTCTTAATCAAGTTTATTTTCTCAAGACACATTTCTTCATCTGCTGCCATCATCTGCAATTTAATTAACTCAACATTCGTAGATGGTTTTCCTTGCTTGGCTAACGAATGAGCTGCTTGGAAACTCACTTTGATATAAGCATCTTTTCAATTATTTTTTAAATTTTTTGAATAAATTTGGCTTTGATGAGTGATTCCATTTTAAAATTTCTAATTTTTCTGAAATTTATTTTTCTGCAAGTGGAAATATAACAGTGCTCTTAGCCAAATAACGATGATATGTATTTTGTTATTTTAGCACACTACTGCATCACTAATAAATGCAATGGCTTGCCATCAATTTTGATAACAAAGTAATCCACACTCCATTCTGCCTTAAAAGCATAACATTAAAACTAACTTTTCCTTTTCTTCCTTTGACATGGTGGGTATGCACAGGTAATAAAAATAAATAAATAAATATATGTTATGACAGAGAACCAGGCATGCCATTCAAAATGCTGCTAAGTTATAACTGGGTCACTGTGATTTATAGTATGCCAAGCAGCAATGGAAAAGATGGTCCCCAACTTATGATGGTTCAACTGATGATTTTTTGACTTTACCATGGTACAAAAGTGATATGCATGCAGCTGATACCATATTTCAAGTACCCATACAACCAATGTTTTTCACTTTTAGTCAGTAAGTTACATGAGATATTCCATACTTTATTATGAAATAGGCTTTGTGTTAGATGATTTTGCCCAACTGTAAACTAATGTAAGTTAGTTTACATTATTAAGCACCTTTAATGGAGGCTAAGCTAAGCTGGGATGTTTGGTAGGTTAAGGTTATTAAATGCATTTTGAATTTACGATATTTTCAATTTATGATGGATTTATCAGGACATGACTGCATCATAGGTTGAGAAGCATCTGTACTCAGCCCAGCTATTGTAGTGCAAAAGGAGCCATAGACCATGCAATCAAATGAACATGGCTGTATTGAAATAAAACTTTATTACAGACACTAGAATCCTGGGCCACAGAAAAAGAAATTAAACACAAAACAGTACATACTGTATGATTCCATATATACAAAATTCATGAACAGGAAAAAATAAGGATGAAAATTATAACGGTGTTTTCCTCTAGGGTGGTGAAGACGAAAGAGGGTTGACGAGAAAGGTACGTAAAAGAACTTCCTCTGGCAACAGAAATGTTCTACCGTTGACCATTGAACCACAGAGGAGTTGGGGTGCAGAACCTTTGCATAGTCAAAAAATCCATGTATGACTGTTCACTGCCCCAAACCTTAACTACTAATAGCTTACTGTTGACTAGAAGACTTACCGATAACATAAACAATTAACACATAGTTTGTATGTCATATATATTATATCCTATATTCTTAGGATAAAGTAAGCTAGAGAAAAGAAAATGTTATTAAAAAAACATAAGGGCCGGTCACAGCAGTTCATGCCCAGTGCCTGTAATCCTAGCATGCTGGGAGGCCAAGATGGGAGGATCGCTTGAGGTCAGGAGTTCCAGACCAGCCTGAGCAAGAGTGAGACCCCTGTCTTTACTAAAAATAGAAAAAATTAGCTGGGTATGGTGGCTCTCACCTGTCTTCCCAGCTCTAGGGAGGCTGAGGCAGGAGCATGGCTTGAGCCCAGGAGTTCAATGCTGCTGTGAGCTAAGCTGATGCCACTTACCTCCCGCCCTGGGCAACAGAGAGAGACTCTGTCTCAAAAAAAAAAAAAAAAAAAAACATAAGGAAGAGAAAATATACTTATTATTCATTAAGTAGAAGTGAATCATCATAAAGGTTTTTATCATCATCACATTGAGTATGCTGAGGAGGAGGAGGAAAGGGAGGGTTGGTCTTGCTGTCTCCAGGGTGGCAGAGGTGGAGAAGAAGGAGGTGGAAGGGAAGGCCAGAGAGGCAGGCACACTTGGTGTAACTTTACAGAAATACATTGTAATTTCTGTCTGACTTTTTTCTATTTTATTTCTCTAAGAATATTCCCATACAGTACAAATCCTTTTTCCACGATTTGCTTTAGCTTTAGTGCCCGTATCATAGAAGGGTCCATGTTGTAAAGGAGACGGGGCAGTCTTGCATAGTTAGAACCCTTCTGCAAGATGGTCTAACGTCAATTTGTTTTCTGGCACTGCTTCTTCTATGTCCTCTTCCTCATTGGGCCCTGGTTCAGGAGCACTCATCTCCATCAAGTTGTTTTCTGTTAATTCCTCTGGTGTGGTGTCTACTAGTTCTAGAATTTCTCCAAGATACATACCTTAAAACCCTCACCCCACCTTTTTTGCCATATCCATAGTCTTTTTCATGATTTCTTTGATTGGTTCTGTCATAAATCCTGTGAAGTCATGCACAATACCTGGACCATTTGGTCCAGCGAGAATTTATTATTTCAGGCTTGATGGTATTCATGGGGTTTTTTATAACAATAATGGCATCCTCAGTGGTGTAATCTGTGGGAAGCCTGCACCGCCATTACAAGATGGCGCCCACATCCTGGGGTACGCCCCTCTCCGGTGCGGGTAAACAAGCCAGTGCGCATGCTCGTTGCTGACTCATTGCCTTGCGTAGCCCAACCTATATAAGCCTGCACCCTTCCGCTTTCGGCGTCTTCCGCATAATGTAAGTTGTAAGGAGCCTCAATA
>RJWJ010020543.1:0-28948 GCA_004363605.1 Indri indri | reverse complement strand
CGTCAGCCTAGCTCACAGCAACCTCAAACTCCTGGGCTCAAGCAATCCTTCTGCCTCAGCCTCCTGAGTAGCTAGGACTACAGGCATGCACCACCATGCCCGGCTAATTTTTTCTCTATATATTTTTAGCTGTCCAATTAATTTCTTTCTATTTTTGGTAGAGACGGGGTCTCGCTCTTGCTCAGGCTGGTCTCGAACTCCTGAGCTCAAACAATCCGCCCGCCTCGGCCTCCTAGAGTGCTAGGATTACAGGCATGAGCCACCGTGCCCGGCCGAAAAAGACGATTTTTTGACAGGAATGTGGGCACAACAGTCAAGGTGTGGGCCAGCAGATGCAGCCTTGGGATACTTCAGACCTTTGGCATGGTGGTTCAGACATCAAATGCGTGAGAGTAATTCCAAGCCAGTCTTCATAGGGATGCCAGGAGATAGGAGCAATTACAAGAGGTAATGCTGAAAGAATATACTGCAATAGTAAAAACAAAGACCCAGGAGCCAGATGGTTTCTGTAATAAAGCCGTTGTTGCTGGAAACAAGCAAGAAATTCTATTGTTTGTGTTCATTCAAAGATGAGTGTTCACAGCTGAAATTTCCAAACTGAGAGATGCAGGTACAAGGGTGCCAGACTAGATGAATGGACAAGAATGGGACTGAGAGTCACCAGGTGCTAAGTTGATGAACCACAAGATTGGAAATGAATGGCAGTGAGCTGCGGAGCTGCCCAGGAGGGTGGAGAAGAAGGAGATAATCAAGTGTAAGGTGTGAAAAGCCTAGATATTTTCCTTCAGGTTGCCTTAGCTATTAATGATATGAAAGGGCTGCATCATTGTATGATGCATTATGAAGCACAGAGAAATAAAATTCATAGTGCGATATGCACATTTGCAATCTATTTAGCCATTACCAATATTTATATGCTAAGTCATGGTATAATAAATTGATAAAGTGGTACTATAAAATGTATCAATTGGCACCAGGTTTAATGCTTGACACTAAACCTATTTGCTTTAAGTTTAATCCTGTAATTGGCAAGGAAATAATTGTCTAGTATCTTATTCTATAAGTTATTTGGTTAGGTAAATAGTAAATGTGGGAGACTCATCCTATGGCCACAGCTGTATTTAATTTTATAAAAGCAATGACATAATAATATATGCTTATTGTGAACAATTCAAACAATAAAGACATATATAAAAAATGGGAATTTTCTCTTCTTCTGCCTCCAATCCACTCCCCAAATCTCCACAAGAGCCACTTTATACCGTAATCAGTTTCCAGATTCATTTCTAAACAATCTTTACTTTTAGTCTTTTTAAATATTTTGCATGAAGTTAGTTTCAAAGAATTACTTTTTTCCAGTCATTTTTATCATCTATTTTTGTTGCATTATGCATTTCTGTTTTGTGAATATTTACATGGAAATTATATTATTAATAAATAAGTTATCACTATCCTTAGCAGTTTTGCTTACTCATTCTTATTTCTTATATATCGTCTTTATTTTGCTTCAATTCATTTTTCAATTTGCTTGCTCATATTGTCGTATTTCTTTCTTAAAATTCCATGGGTGGTAATTTTTGTGAGCACCATGTTTATAAACATAAAAATTTCTGTTTTGAATATTTTGAGGAGAGGTGGGTGTAGGTTTTGGGTTCAAAACATTCTTACCTTAGCACTTTTTACATACTGTTGTACTGGTAGTTTGTGTATTTGTTTGATTAGCATTCCTTTTTACAAATGATTTTGGTCCTGCTTCTTCTTAGGTATCTTCTTTCTTCCTTCTGGCAGCTTGTAGGGTTGTAGTCTTTGGAGATTTCACACTGTCTAGGAGTGTGGGGGAGTGAGGGTGTATTAATGCTCTGTATCCTGTGATCTGGAAGAATCCCTTCGTGTGCCTTGAATACACTGATTCGATCTTTTGCCTTTGGGCAATTTTCTACTTCTGTTGCATTTCCTTTTCTTTCTTTCTTTTTTTCCTTTTTAAAAAAATTCTTAGAAACCATGCTTTTAGTTTCCAAAAATTTGGGGGCTTTTTGGGTTTCGTGTTTTAAACAAACAGGACCTTTTATAATTAGTTATATGATGGCATCTTGAAATTCACTGAAGATATAAATTATTCATTTATTTTTCTTAATGATTTTGTCTCATTCTTCATTTAGATCTGTTTTTTGGGGTTGCTTCTTGTGTTTACAGTTTTTCCTGCCAATGATTTTTCTCAAACACTTGGGCAGTTCATTTATACATGTAAATGAGGGTCTTGATTGACCAAAACTGTTGATGGAAGGTCTTAACTCAGCATTCTTGAAGATCTGTATAATTAATTAGATAAGGCTGCTGGGAAACTTGGGTCCAGGGTTGGCTTATTTTTCTAGGACCGTGAACACTTATGTTCTGAGAATGAGTCTCTTCTGTCAGCATGGATACTGATGCTGCCCGAGGCATCCACCAAGCGTCATCCACCAGCACTCGCACCTGCTTTGTGAGTCTCCTATGGGACTGCCCACTTTGTTTAGCAAGCTGTAGTTAAAGATTTAGTCTGGCTGGACCCTTTCAGATAATCAGCTCCTTAATCAAGTTGTCCACCTATGAAACCTAGGGGGGTGGCTTTACTTCCAACCCTGCTACCTGAGCTATTGGGGCTATCCTGAAGTTCCAATGAGATGATTCACTATTCTCAAATCTTTTTTTGGAGGCATCAACCCAAATATCAAACACATTGAAGCGTTCCCACGTCAACAAAAAATGTACATATTTTGCAGTGCAAAAACATGAATGCATTAATTAAAAAAAATTATTTAGCCTAACGTAACTAACATAATAACATTGGTTCTGGTTTCTTAGTGATCATCATCATATTTAGAAATTCTTGCTGAGTGAGAATATCTAACTTCATTAGCAAATAGAATTTTTATGTATGCTATGTATAATAATTAAGACAATTTATACAATTTTAAGTTCAGAAGACATTTAAGCAAGTATTTTCATGAGAGCTTTGCACTTTTATGTATTTTAAATCCAATTTTTTTGTGGCAATTTTAAAACATTTTTGTAAGTCTTAAGCACTGACATCCTTAAGCTCTATAGATTGCACATTTCTTAGCTTTTGGGGGTTTTACATTCCATTTGAGCTTAAATCTTCCATCAATTCCTCAAATTTTTGTTCTGCTAATGGTTCTTGTCCATGTTCCAGTGTTAATATTGATTTATTTTTAATCTTGCATTTTTTCTATCATTTTAATGGGACTTTGGGTGATAGAAACACTAAACATTTGTTGAATCAGCTATTGCTGACCAGGAGCCTGTGATCACTTAATTGAGAAATTTTAGAGTCTACCTTAAGACTTTTCATGAATATAATCTATTGCCAGTACTTAAAGTTAGACAGAAGCTCTTTACCAGTTTCTAAAAATTCTGTTTAGCAGCTTGTAGAGAATGTTCCTAACCCTATACTGTAATACAGCGGGGTAAGTGCCACTGGGGAAGTCAGAATGTATCTCAAGACCAGAATAAGTCATTAAACTTACTGCTGAACAGGAGTGCAAGTGAAGCCGGCTCTGGAACATGTACCCCAAGCTACTGTATTATATCTACATTCTTATCTTATGACATTAATAATTATTTTAATTACCTGCTAGACTATCAGTCTGGTCTCCTCATTAGATTACAATTTAGGGGCCATAGTTTATTCATCTTTATAATCCCCAACTGTGTGACATTTTCTGAAGCACATACATTTTCTCGAAGGGATGGAGGGAAGGAGAGAGAGAAACATGAGCAATATTTTGTATCTAAAAATATAAGCTAACTTCATTTTTTAATGGTCAGACATATTTGTGGAATATACTTAGTGTGTTATCTCCTTAGGATTGACCAAACATTTAATATTATATTAATCGTTAATGGACTCCATACTTGGATAAAGTTCAGAAAGGACTACATGTTTCCATCTTAGCTTGTAAATGTAAAACATTATGCAAATAATTCTTAAAATGTCAATGAGGAGATGTGTCATATATCCTTTCGAGGATTTGAAGTTGAAAACAAGGCGCTTGTTCTCCCCTAAGAAATGCAAACCAAATTGTGAAAATGGTTCCAGAAGGGTGGTGGGCTCCCTGTAGCCTATCTGTGGATCCCAAATTAGAAACTCTTGTAGAAAATTGATATAATTCCCTTTGATAATACTGTGCACATGTACTGATTATTTTGTATGTATCTAGAACTATTATAAAATATTTGCAAGCAATAAAAAAAGAAAGGAAGATGAAGAAAACCTATTCTTTGCTTAGGTCCTTTTGCTAAAATGTTTAATTTGTTTGTGCTGCTATATTTAGTATATAGGGTGTACTGTAGTAGCACAATCAACAATCTTTGGGGTTAGATAGATATTCAACTGGAATTTCAGTCCTGCAACTGGCCAAAAGTGTGATCTTAGGTAAGTTACTGTTTCACTATATGTCTCAATAACTTTATCCTTAAAATGGGATAATAATAATTCCCTACCATCCACAAAGGATTATTGCAAATAGTAAATGATTGTTATATAAATGATAGCTTTTATTTATTATACCTTTGGACATTTATGACCATACCTATTAGTGTAACATTAGTACATTAGTAACATAACATTAGTAAATTAGTAATATAACATTATTAAATGTCCTAATTTACTATTATTTAGATTCCAAAATCTTCCTCTGATCATCCACAACCGCATTTTACACATCAAAATAGATTTTCTAAGGAATATAAAACTGTACTATTATGTCTCTTTTCTATGTGTCCATTAAATCCCATGGTAGTAAGAATGGTTCTCTTTTTCCCTTGAGCTGAATCTACCATGCTCATCAGTGTGAAGAAATGAAGTCAGACGAGTAATAATTCAGTACTGGAGTCACTTTTGGGGCAGTTTATCACTATTTTAATGATACATATATTTGGAAGCAGAAGATAAAGCTCTGATGAAATATAGACATGACTTTTTTTCTAAGAATAAGTATACTGTTCTTCAATGTTTTAGATGTTTTAAAATCACTATCCATCTATACTTTGAATTTATTTTCATAAAAAGTCTCTTATTGGGGACCTGTTTACTTACATATACTTATTTTAGAAACAATAAACACAGTGGAATTTACTCATAAATTACTGCAGGTATTATATATACAAAATAAATCAAGCTCTACTAAATTGTTATGCTTCTGGAAACAATTTTGCGATGATTCATTAGTAAAACTTGTAGAAATCCATGAATCATGTCTTCCATTAATTATATTATCAAAGAAACCTTTTCAGTTATGATCTGTTGAAATATTCCATCCAAGATTCTATTTATATATCTTTGGTTCTGAATAGATAATATTTTCAATGCGGTGGTTGGTAGAAGGATGGAAGAAAGGAGGAAAAGAAAAAAAAATTCAGACAAGATTTATAGAAATAGCTCTCCTTACATTAATTTCCCTGTTCAAAATATAAACAACTCAAAGCAATGTCTGTCAAAATAATTATTCATGCAGAAGTTCAGAAAATTATTAAATTCTTATGAAGAGATAGTGATATAATTAGAAAGAAAAAGGTTCCCTGGTTCTCTCCCAGCTCCAGGTAAGGTGAGTCTGTGGAATGCAGTTTTTCCCCAAAACATTTTTGTAGTATTGAATCCATGGGAGCCTCGTGTCCATTCAGAGCCAATCAAAGAGTCTTAGCCTGTGGATTTCTAAGCTTGAAATGTAGTTAGCTCAGCTACACTGTATTGGATTTGCAGTCTCTATACTGGGTAAGTGCGGGTCTGAGCCTAACCAGAACAGACTTAATAGGTGTCTCTTGACTTTTTTTCCCCTCAGCAAACTCAAGAGTTTAGCGGTGAACTGGTATTGGAAGTAAATATTAATTAGTCGTGGAGAATTTCTTTCCTTGCTAAGGGAGAAAGGATTCTATTGGTGAATTATGTGTATAGAACTCTTAGGAATTTTGCTTTGCCCCCAAATTAGTTAATTTCCTAAATGTTCTGAGTCTTGTGATGTAGGCTGATAAGACATTAATAGTGGCAACTGCTGAAATGGCTTCCTATCATTCCGCTTTTCGTGGTCCTTCTTTTCATGTTCTCCCTTCTGTGTCCTACAAGCTGCTTTTTAAAATATATGTTTTCTTCATATTTTTTATGAATTGAAATCTTCTAATCTTGGAGTCTCTTAAAGGTTTTCTTTTTCTTAACACCCTTTAATGGAATTTTTAGGGCAAATACAGTCAGGTAAATGATTAGCCTAATTGTAAGACTTTGACAACAGTTCAGAAGTGAATATGTTCATCTATTTTCCTCAATTTCTTTTATGCCCTTTTTATTTCCTTTACTGTTTCTATTCCTACTGTTGTTTCTCTTTCAGTTGTGTTTCTTCTTCATTTTTCTTTATATTATTTGTTATTTTTAAAAATGTTGTTATTTGTGAAACTATAGGCTCAATTCAACGCAAATTTATATACTTATTGCTACTATTAAGTAATAAAACATTACAAATGCAGCTGAAGTCTCCTGCTTACCAATTTAAAACTGCCTGATTCTTTTTCAACCAGAAGTGACTACTCTCCAAATTTTGGTATTTATAAATTCCATATTCTAATATTTAATTTATATATTTAAAACTTTATAAAAATATCATGTATGATACATCCTTCTGCACCTTGATTTTTCATTGAATTTATTTTTTGAAATGTATTAATAGTGTATAATGCTCCATAGTATGGATATACCACAATTGATACGTTCATTCTCCTGTTGAGGGATATGGATATTTTTACAATTTTTCCTTGTTTCAAACATTACTGGAATCACTTTTTCACATACATTTTGATAGGTTGTACACCTAAGAATAGAATACTGGAGACTGCTAGGTTTAAGGGTATGTGTGTTTTTTAAATGAAGTAGATATTACAAAGTGTTCTCCAAAGTGGTTTGACCAAGCTGGACTCCTATCCTGCATATCATAGCTTCATTCTTCCACATCTTACCCTATACTAGGACTTGTATATATTTGTAATGTTTCCATTTCTTTAATTGTTTGTTTTATTTTTATTTCCTTTCTTCCAGTTTCTTTTGATTAATTCTGTTGTTTTAATCTGTCTTCCTATGTTATACATCTCTCTCATTCACATTCAGACTTCTTTCTTTTCTAATATAGGCATTTAAATTTACAATTTTTCTTACATGCACTGATTTAGCTAATTACCACTTGTCTTGACTGACTGTACTTGTCTTCCCCTCAAGGGAAGGAAGGGGAGGGGAGGGGAGGGGAGGACAGGGATTGTTATAATTTATTTGGTTTTAAGTATTTCCCCATTTTAATTCTTATAACTCAAAGTATATGTACAAATTTCCATACACGGGGCACTTAGTTGGGTTATGTTATTCCTTTTCAACTTGATTGCATTGTGTTTAGAAAAACACGGCCTATATGAAAGTGATTATTTCTGTTGAGCTTGCTTTTTGTTCTAGAAAGTATCTTCCCCAAAATGATGGCCAATAAAAGCATGTTTCCTTGTCATCTCCATCACTGCCAAGTGGATATTTTTCTGATCTTATTTCGGAAGTGTAGCATGTTGAAGGTCTGGATTTTATGAGGAGTCTCAGTTTCAACACCTATCTAAATAAAGAGTTTTTTTGAAAATATAAATAATAATGGGTCAACTAAGTTATCATTTCAAAAATAAAATTTTGTCTTATTTTCTAACAAACACTAGAATAAGTCCAGATGCATCAGGTATTCAAATACAAAGAGATAAATTATACAAACTCTAGAAGAAAAGATGGCTCAGCTCATTTATGTGTGGATATAAGGAATTGTAAACAGACTCAAAATTCAGAGGTGATGAAGAAAATATTGATAAATTCGACTACTAAAAATTATAAAAAGAAACTTTTTATATGAGCAAAAAGAAATATAGATGTCATGTCTATAGGCAGTTTCAGATAAAACATATACAAATGGCTCTTATACAAGGGATGATTATTAATGTCACTCATAATTTTTTAAAATGTAAACTAAAACTATACTGAAATATCATTTCTTACCTATCAGATTGGCAATGATTGAAAAGCTATGTTGTACACTCTACTGATGAAATTGTGAGAAAATACTTTCATATATTGCTAATAAGCATGTATAACCCTTCTGGGGAGGAATTTGGCAATATTTTTCAAAATTACGTAAGCATTTCCCATTAAACCAGCAACAAGTGACATTTATAGCTATATACCCTGAGTATATACCTCCACACATACCAAACAACTTATAAATGAGTTTATTCATGCAGAGTTATTTGTAAGAGCAAATTTTGGAACCAACCTAAATAAATGTCTGTAACAGCCTGATTTGAATTAATTATAATAGACTCAAAAAAGTATTGTTCAGATGTTAGAAAGAATGAAGATCTCTATGAACTCCTATAGGTTGATGTCCAGAATATATTGCGACAAAAAAAAAAAAATCAAAATGTGATAAAGCATTGCTTATTTTTGCAAAAGGAAATATGGGAAAGATGAATCAAAAACTAAGGACCATGGTTACCAATAGGTGTGGGTGAAAACAGGATAAAAGGGGTATGGATGAGATTGAAACTTCTCTGAATATATCTTTTGGTATAGTTTTTTAAAAATATGTAAACAGTTTATCTTTTAAAATATTACTAATAAATGAGCATTTTAGAAAATTGAATCTAACTCTATGTTAATGTGACAATGTAAACAACTTCATACTTTGCAAAGGTGTAAGGCCTTGATATTTACCTCAAGAAATTTTTAACATCCAATCCTCTTGGTTTTCTGACATCTATTAGTTTTGCATCAGTTTCTACTTTTCATTCTTTTTTCCCCTTGATTTCCCTCTTTGTTTTTGGTATTATTTTTTACAAGCTTATTTATATATTTTAAGAGATGTTTATTACATTATATCCAATTTTTTAATGTTTTTACCAAAAATAATTTTTTCAGCAAATCTAGTTTTGTATATTGACAAAAATAAAGGCATTATTTCTTAATGTCTCTTCTAGTTTATTTTGCAATTTCTTTCCACTTTCTCTCCATTCTATAATTACCTTTTTAATTCTTATTGATACTTTATTGCCCATTTTCTGTGAATCACCTTTTTATCTTTTATGTCTATTCCTAGTCTCCATTTGTTACTATAATCAAAAAGTGATAATTATCTCAAAGTCTTTGTATATAATCGTAAAAGATCACTTCAAAAATCATCTCTTCAATCACCTGTATTTTCTAGGAGTTATAAATTTAAATAGTGTGTCATGAATATTTCTAATTTTACAAGCATTTCGGTAGGTGAAAACCATTTTTAAACGCAGACCCAGATTGTCATTCAACTGAGAAATCCCAAAACCATTTGCCATTGAGTTTTTGTAATGGTTATCAACAAGGATGACATTTTGTCTTATCACAGATGCACTAGGTAAAGCTTCTTTCTCTCCTTTTCTCAAAAAGTTAAGCTGTACATACATTTATCTAAAATGTGTTCCTTTGGCCACTGCTTTTAAAAATTTATGTAAAGATTGAAGAATGATCTAAGCCCAGATCTTCATGTGAAATTGGAACCAGAAGGTGAGTCCCTTGGGCTGTATTTAAACACATAAAGCTGTTATTCTTTCCCTTTACATTTACAGTCAAATCTTAAAAAGGCACATGTGAGATAAAAAGAGAGAGGTGGAGGAAGCTTATAAAAATATCTGTGAATAGTCAGTCTTCAGAGATAGAGACAGACTCCAAAATACTGACCTTAACATATGTTCCTTCTGCTGCTTTTAAATACTCTAAAGCTCATTCACATTTCTACTAATATCTGTGGGAGAAAAGGAACGGGAATTTTCAGTGAAATAGTAGCACTTTGTATTTCACATTTAGTATTCTAAAAATTGTTTAATGGGTTCTTCATTATGTTCCATTTTCAAAGGGGGGCTTATAGAGGACCACTAATGAGGTGAATATTGAATTACACTTGCCAAAACTCATATTTTAAATTTTTTTATTGACTTATAATAATTATACATATTTGCAGGGTACATGTGATATTTTGCTACATGTGTACAACATGTAATGATCAAATTATGGTATTTAGGATATCCATCACCTTGAACATTTATGATTTTTTTGTGTTGGAAACATTTTAAATCATTTCTTCCAGCTGTTTCAAAATATACAATGTATTGTTAACTATAGTCACCCTTCTGTGGTATCAAACAATATATCTTGTTCCTTCTGTCTGACTGATAAAAAAAACCTCTCTTCATCCCTGCCTGGCACCCTTCCCAGCCTCTGGTAATTATCATTCTACTCTCTATCTCCATGAGATCAAATTTTTTAGCTCCCACATATGAGTAAGAAATTGCAATATTTTTGTATGCTGATTTTGTATCCTGCAACTTCATGGAACTTGTTTATCACTTCTAAGAGTTTTTTGATGAAGTCTTTACATTTCTCTGTATATAAGATTATGTCATCTGCAAAAAGGGACAATTTAATTTCCTCTTTTCCAATTTAGATGCCCTTTATTTCTTTCTCTAGCCTGATTGCTTTGGTTAAGACTACCAGTACAATTTTGAATAAGAGCGGTAAAAGTGAGCATCTTGTTTCTGATCTTAGAGTACAGGCTTCTAGCTTTTCCCCATTCAGTATGATAGCTGGGGGTTTGTCCTATATGGCTTTTATTATGCCATAGCATATTTTTTATGCCTAATTTGTTGAGAGTTTTTATCATGAAGGAATGTAGAATTTTATCAAATTCTTTTTCAGCGTCTACTGAAATGATCATAGGGTTTTTGTTCTTGGTTCTGTTAATGTGATATATTGCATTTATTTGTTTGCATATGTTGACTCATCCTTGCAATGCTGTGATAAATCTTACTTGATATTGATGTAGTTTTTTTTGATGGATTATTGTATTCAGTTTGCTAGTATTTTTTGAAGATTTTTGCATCAATGTTTATCAGGGATATTGGCATGCAGTTTTCTTTTTTTTTATTGTGTTCTTGTCTGATTTTGGCATCAAGAAAATATTGACCTTGAATAATGAATGAGGAAACATCACCTCTTCTTTAATTTTTTGGAATAGTTTGAGAAAAATTGGTATTAATTCTTCTTTAGAAGTTTGGTAGAATTTAGTAATGAAGCCATCCAGTCCTGGGCTGTTTTGGTTGGGAGACTTTTTATTACAGATTCAATTTCATTATTCATTATTGGTCTGTTCGGGTTTTCTATTTCTTCCTGGTTCAATCTTGGTAGGTTGTATGTATTCAGGAATTTATTCATTTCCTCTAGGTTTTCCAGTTTGTTAGTGTGTAGTTGCTCAGAATGGTCTCAGATAATCTTTTGTATTTCTGTGATTTCAGTTGTAATGTCTCTTTTTTCATTTCTGATTTTGTTTATTTAGGTCTTCTCTAATTATTTCTTAGATAGTCTAGCTAGAGTTTATCAATTTTGTTTATCTTTTCAAAAAAAAAAAAACCCCAACTGTTTCATTAATTCTTTGTATTGTTTTGGTCTCTGTTTTGTTTAGTTCTTCTCTGAACTTTATTATTTTGTTCCTTCTTCTAATTTTGGGTGTTTGGTTTGTTCTTGCTTTTCTAGTTCCTGGAGGTACATCATTAGGTTGTTTATTTAGAAATCTTTCTACTTTTTGATGTAGGTATTTATTGCTATAAACTTTCCTTTTAGCACTGCTTTGCTGTATCCCATAAGTTTTGTTATGATGTGTCTCCATTTTCAGTTTTTTCAAGAAAGTTTTTATTTCCTTTTAAATTTCTTCATTGATTCAATGCTCATTCAGGAACTCATTTAATTTTAACATATTTACACAATTTCAAAAGTTTGTTTGTTATTCATTTCTAGTTTTATTCCATTGTGGTTTGAGAAGATACTGGACATGATTTTGATTTTTAAAAATTTGTTGAGACTTGTTTTGTGACCTAACATATTGTTTATCCTGGAGAATATTCCAGGTGCTAATGAGAAGAATGTGTATTCTGCAGCTGTTGGATGAAATGTTCAGTAAATGTTTGTTAGATCCATTTTCTCTAACGTGCAGTTTAAATCTGATGTTTCTGTGTTAATTTTCTGTCTAGGTAATGTCTAATGCTGAAAGTAGAGAATTGAAGTCCTCAACTATTATTGTATTGAAGTCTATTTCTCTTGTTAGATCCAGTAATATTTGCTTTATAAATCTGGGTTCTCCATAATTATTATATCTGCTTGCTGAATTGATCCTTTATTATTATATAGTGACTTTGTCTCTTTTTACTGTTTGTGACTTAAATTCTCTTTTATCTAATATAAGTATGGCTACTCCTGCTCACTTTTGGTTTCTGTTTGCATGGAATGTCTTTTTCTACCCCTTTACTTTCAGTCTATATGTATCTTTATGGGTGATGTGAGCTTTTTGTAGGCAGCATAAAGTTGGGTCATTTTGTTTTATTCATTCAGCTAGCCTATATCTTTTAAACCCATGAGAGCTAATGGGCTTTCCCATGGCTAGGATGGCAGAAGTCTGCTGTGGGAATGTGATCCTCTGGGGATCTCTTGCTTACCTTTTCCCTGAAATGGGGCATTTCTCCTGACTCCATACCAATCCCAAATGGGCTGGCTTCTTCACCACTTCCCTCTCCTTCTTTGCCTCAGAGATTCCCTGCCATTTCCCTGCTAAATTCCAGTGTTCTCTCTTAGACACTTGATTCAAATTGTGATTAACTACTCTCTGTTTTGGTCCTTCTCTGTGGAGGAGGTGAGTGTCAGATGGCTGTAGTCAGCTATCTTGAAGCTCTTTTCTGAAACTCATGTTTCAATAGAATAATCTGTCCTTTTTAAAGACTAAGCAATTAGTTTGATGAGTGGGCACTCACTGTCACACATTTATTTCCCACAGATGTTTTAGTTCATAGGAGAATAGTCCTATTTGTTTAGAATTCATTTTACATAAAATTTTTAAAAATCACTTCTCATTCAAAAGAATTTATCATAGAAGGTGTAATTTTCTTTTCCAAGGATAACAAACTCCCTAAAATTTTTAAATGTCATCTTGACTTTAGTTATAAATGTATCTATTTTATTTAAGAGTAAGGAGGATTGGCAGATCTGTACATTTTTTGGTTAGGAAAAAAAAATGATGAATTTATTTCTTCTGTGTATAAATAATTAACTAATACATTATTCTGTTAATATTGTTCATTAATGACAATTGGATTTGTTTCCAAACCACAAACCTAATTTTTGGTGTCTTGGAAGATTAAACTAATGTTATGTAAAGCTCATCCTTTATTTAATAAGACCATTAAAGGAATAGCATTAAAAAAATCTGTGATCGTGTTAATCTAAAAATTTTCTTTAAGTGTAATAATTTCTACAGAAGAAACAATAATATGAGGAGTGGACATGAGGAGGAAGTGGGTGGAGAGAAAGGCAGAGAAAAATGCAACTCTGGCTGGCAAAGGAAAAATAAAACAAAATAATATGTCCTTAGCAGTATTTTGTAAAATTTTAATGATAGCAAAAAATAATATTAGCTTCTTTGGACTTAAACTAGACCCTAAAGATCAATGAAAAATGATTTGTCAACTATGTAATTTAATTATTTCATTTCCAAATGTGATTAAATTAGTTTCCATATGTATAAGTGCTCTTTGTGTTTGCATATCATAGTTAATTTCTCTCTCATCTTTTCTCTCTCTTAAGTGTTAAGGTTTTGTTTTCTTGAAATTGCCATAAGACCATTTAACTTACTTTACTTTTTCAAATAAGTGGCAAATAATATTATAAAGTGGAAACATGCTAATATAGGAATTCTTAACTCGGGTCTGTGAATAGAATGGAGTGATTTTTTATTGATTTTTCCTATCTGGTGTATCTGTGAGAAATTAGATGGAGAAAAAAATCACATCTTTATGTTTAGCACCTCTAGGAGAAATTTAGCATTTCTCTCAAATATTAACTTAGACAACAGGCACAATACTACTAACAATTTCTGTGACTTTCTTACCACTTAATATCATAGAAATCTCTTCTTGTTACAGATATCTTTATTATTTATACTTATCACCATCTTGAAATAACAGTTGTTATTAGACCTGCCAAGAAATTTATTTTATGTGTTAATAAATAAGAATAAATACTGCCATATCACATTTGAAAAATATTTTGAGAATGTTATTTTAATATAATTGGTTTATCTTATAATTATTTGTATTTTAATATTTTATTTTGATATTTGAAACCATTATTCTTAGAAGTGCATAGGCTTAAATTGGCGAAGGAATTCATTGCATGCTGTCTCTGTTTCTCTCTCTCACACACACATACATGCACACTGAAGAGTTCTTGCATTAATTTATAATATTATATTAAAGCAAAAATTTTCTTTGGCAATGCATGCCCCTTGAAAAAGAATGGTAGAGAATTCTGATGCCAGATTACTGACATCCAATTGAGATGGCTTATTTAGTTCTATGGTTTTAGCATTTTTCTTTGTTGCACCTCCTAAGTCCTGTCTGCTGTTACCAAACATACTCATTTCAAGTTTTATTTTAGCCATTTAGACGTCCAGCTATGCACATCAGTCAGGCTCACTGAGCTGTAGCATTTCCCTGAGGTTCTATTGTTTTTATCAACAAAAATGAAGGACAATACACTGCATTAAAATGTCACATAGCAAAGATATTTTCTAAGGTTTTTACTGAGAAAAATTTTCTGTAAAGTTAGTTTGATGTCTTAACTATTTTTTGCTTCTACCTGAAAGGGTATCTAAGATAAAACAAATTGGTTTTTATTCTTCCTGCCATATCTACAGGTATAGAGTGAGAATAATTAGTATAATTCTTCAAAATTAAGAGAAACAAAATCAACTATCATCTCTGGACCTCCTATTTTCTGTCAACATTCTCACCAAATTCTTTAACTTCATTGTATTACTGGCAGGCAGAGCAATATCTATGGAGTCAGCCTGACAAGTTTTCAAATATAGTTCTACTGTTCATTTTTGAACTTGAGCCTGTTAACTATTATCTCTGATACTCAGTGTTCTTATTTATCAAATAAAAATTATAGCAATTAAATCACAAGACTATTTTTTAAGTGTTAAATGGAATTATATATATCATGTCTTTTAAAGAGCCTGGCATATAGTAATCATACACAGTAAGCACAAGATAATGAGCAGATATTACTACAATAAAATGATTTTAGATCCTCGGCTACAGCCTGGTTTTCCCTCAGGAACTGGAGCTCTGCATTTCCAACCACCCACAGAATAGGAGAAAGATAAAGTGACGGTGGCATTGAAACAAAATAAATCTAACACTGAACTATTTTTTTCCTCAAAGCAGCTCACCTGCTTTCCTATTTCTAATAAAGACATGAGAATTTTGACAAGGTTTCAAAGTTAACATTTTAAAATAATCTCAGTTTATCAATTTCCCTTTTTCATATATTCAATATGATGGTGAATGCTGTTGAAGTAAAAAAAGTGTGTAGGTCTATATGTATTTAATGACACAACCAATCCCAAAGCCCACCATATGACCAGGAACAAACCCGGAGTCAAAGTTGGGTTTATTTAGCTTGCTGCAGCAAGGGAAACCACATACCAGTAATAGAACTTAGAAGGGTCTCAATAAGTGAGTATGTGAAAGGACTTTGTATAGGTTTGACTTTACGCTGAATTATTCTTAGCAGGGTCTTGGAAGGGAGTTACCAACTCCAGATTGGGCACTGCTAAGTCACGGGGCAGATCAAAATTTGGGCACCTCAGTAGTGGGTACCCTCATTGAGGAGACAAGATGAATGCTTTGTTTGGCATTAGTAAAAAGCAGAAATTACCCCAAAAGGAGATGTTATTCCTCATTTGTCAGCTGTGGTGTGGCCTTGGGAGAAAATATTGACCATTGTGTGTGTGGTCTTGTCAGTGTCCCATTGGAAACTTTGTTTTTGTTTTGACAGGAATATCACATTGTGAATACCAACAAAGTTTAAATTTCATTTTTTCATGGTACAGTTCTTCTAGGGCAAGGCTATTCTACTACATGTTTTTATTCATTTTTAAAGTGTTCCATAGCAGCTAATCAAATAGATTATTAATTAATGATGAATTAATACATCATTTACTAAAACAATGAAAAATTAAAATCCAGAGTCAATGTTTCTGTGGGAATGATAATTAAATGGGTTTATGAGACTTTTCACTACCTGTTGGGTCCTGCGGATCCAACAAATCATAAGACTGTTTGTTTTCCAGTAGCTCATAATCTAGAAGAGACCAGAGAGAGGTAACCAACGATCTCATTACAATGAAGTAAATTATAACACAATGGCATGTGCACAGATTAGAGAAGGCAACAAAGTTTGTCTAGACAACTTGGAAAAACTTCCCAATTATTTTGACAATTAAATTTGGGCTTGGAAGTTTGTGAAATTCTGTTAAGGGAAAAGCAAAGATTACATGCAAGGAGAAAGCTGAGGGATGGGCACATATATGAATGTTAAAGTATTATCTACATGTTTTGTTTTCAATAAGTGATACATTTTTCCCTAAGCACCTTAGTGGAAATAAATATACAAATTAAATCAGTAGGAGACTTTTTAATCTGGCACGTTGATAAGAAACTTTTAGAAAAGGCATGTTGGTAATATTTAGGATTGGCAAGGATCCAGTGAAATGAGCAAGCTCAAAAATTGCTGAAGAGAGAGCAAATTGCTGTAACATTCCTGGTGGATGATTTGGCAGTTTGCATTAAGGGTTTTAGAAATATTCAAATCCTTTGGCCCGGTGACTCCACTTCTTAGAATTTATACTAAGAAACTAATCAGCTATGCATACTAAGATTTATATTAATACATGAAGATTTTTATTGCAAATAATTTACAATATCTAAGCAACTAGAAATGACATAAATATTCAACAAGACAGAGAGGAGTAAATCAATTGTGGTACAACCATAGACTAGAACACTTTGCAGTCATTAGAAAATATGTTTGTTAAGAACATTTAATGACTTGGGAACATGCTCATAATATTACATGGATAGCAGTAAGGTATAATAACATGAACTTTAACTTCAGAGAGACCTGAGTTCTTGTCTTATATTCATCACTATTCATATAACCTGGGAAAAGTTACTTAAGTTATTTCCACCTCAGCCTCTTCATCTGCAAGATTGATTGGGATGGCATTTAAAGAGTTTAGTGATGTGTACCATAGTAAGGGTGAATAAATGATAGTTGTGATAGATTATGATATAATTTCAAACTGCTATTTTTGTTCTAACTCATAGAAATGATTTTTCTATTTCCCCTGGCTGCTGTTTGTACATCTTCTATCTTGTTTAACATGGATAATGGCCAGATTGTATTATTATTCTTTGCCTGCAGAACAAATAGTAAAGGCTTTCAGATACCCACAGCTATTAGATACCTTCTAGGAGCTTTGTGATTTTTGACTTTTACTGAATCTCTACCTTCTTTAAACTTAGATATTATGTTATCAACTAGGCAATATTTATAGCACTGCTGGCTTAGAGTACAGGTAAAAATAATAGCAGATAACTATATAATATACTAAGTTCCAGGCATTATACATTTATACATACATTTAATTCTGAGAGCCAGGCATTATACATTTATACTCATTTAATTCTCACAGCAACTACATGAGACAGGACTGCTATTCTCATTCCACAGATGGGCATGCTGGAGAAAATAGTTAACTAGCCCAAGGTCACACAAACAGTTATTGGATAAGCCAAGATTTAAGCCCGGGTGATCTGGCCCTGGAGTCCATAATTTATCAACACACTGTCTTTTAAAAAGATTGGACTGTAAAATCCATGCAGACAAATACTATAACTGACTCATATACCACCAAAACTCTACTTCCTACCACTGTGATTAGTGAAAATGACAACCTCAATATGTCTTGCTCAAAGCATGACTGACTGACCAAACAGTGACGAGGATGGACATTTCATGTTCTAAGTGCAATCTGTTGCAGAAAACATACCTGATAATCATTCTGCAGCTGCCCTTCACCTCCGGGGCTCTCAAGACAAGTACTTACTATTGAGATGGTGTCATAATGTAGTTCTTTATCTCATTAGCTGTCATGCTAGAGCATTTTTGTTTGTGGTGGAAACATTATTTTGGCAGCATTGGACCAATCATTTCCAAATCATGGAAATAATCAACATAAAATAATAAGATGACTTCCAAATCATTTTTCTTATTTTAGCTGCATAATTACTGTAGTTATATCACTCTCGTTCTCTCTCTCACACATGCACATGCACAGCCCCCCAATGTTTGCTAACAAAACAAATATGTTTTTTGTCCCACTTTATGCTTAGAAAATTCACAACTTTTTGGTGGCATGTGACTACAGATCTCAATGCTGAGAGCATGATTTTGGCTGTTGTTTTCGATTTGCTTGACTGAATAGTTTATTATAACTACAATTTTAAAATTCCTTAGAAACATGAAACAGTCTTTGCCAGGAGTACAACTGCTTTCCATCTAAAATGCCAGCATTTCAGTGTGTCTTGCAACATTTTAATTAGTTTGCTTATGGAACCAAATACATGCTTAAAGCACTGCCGGCAAAGGAAAGTCTCCCTCACCATAATTACTTTTTGCAAAGAATTACTTACATTTTCATAATTATTCACATGTTTTTATACAGGGAATTTTACATTTTAAATGGAAAATTATACCTCCATAAAAGCCAGAGCAAATTAGCAGCTTTAATATAGCATTCTAATTTTCAGTAAAGTGCACTGTTGATACTGCTATCAGATCACACATTAGTTGTTTAGAAAGATAGATTTGCTGCAAACTTGTTAAATCCAGAAGACTTGTTGTCCTCTAACGTAGCATTCTATTTTCAAAGAAAGTCCAAGCTATACAGTTTTCAATAGTTAAGGAAGCTCAGAATTTTCCGATGTAGGTTGCAATAGGTGTTTCATCCCATATTTCTCTGCGGAGGTTGTAGAGATAAGCTGAACTTTCTATAAATAAAAAGAGGAGGAAGACTCAAGATTTCTGTAAAATCTGAGCCAATTGGTAACTTTATATATTGCTTCTAGTGTCAGTTTTCCAGATTTATTGTTTATATATTAACTCTTAAAATTAATTTTAAGGAATAGAAATGAGCAGAAATGAAAATAAAGATCAACTTTAATCTCATCACCCTGGGAAAGGGACAGGTAACATTATAAGCTCACGATAGGAAGTTCTCTCAACAGGTAATTTCACGCCCTGGTAATACAGAAAATGGAACATGATTTCTCACTTTGAATTTGTGAAGAGTTCCTCATTGCTTTTAAATAATTACTGGTGTTGACCAAGCCTCTGCTAGATGTAATCATGAGAAGAAGAAAGTACCATGCTTGCGCCATTGTCAATAGACCCATAAGGTGACAGAGTAATTTTGTTAGCAAATCAGGAATTTTAGTTTAGGGATCCTTTTTTCAAAGAAAATAAGCATCGCATAACAGTTACTGAGGTGTAATATGTCCCCGCAAATTCTTAAGAAAAGTAATTTGTCAAAAGCCCTGTGAAATAATAGCATAATCTTGCATTTGGGGTCAGGATAAAAATGTATGAAATTTTTATAATTTCCCGTTTAAGATTTTCCTTCAATTAAAGATGAAATGAAAAAGATGAGTGAGACATTGTTGTGATCGGGCTTCACGTTAAATCAAGCACACATGTGAAAGCTCCAGGGAGACTAGAAACAGAAATAAATTCTCACTCAACAGCTTGACATACACCAACAACAGGAATGTGGAAATGGCAAAGGTTGTGTCAAAAAAGATAGTAAGTTATCAAGAAGCTAATTTTGTGTCACCTGGGTCAGTCGAAGCATTTTAATGGGAGTAAATGAGGAGAACACTCAAAGGTAATTATATACTTAGAGACTGGATGGTTTGTCTTATTTTTTTTAATACAAAGAAAACATGATGTCCTAAGAACATTTGTCCAGTGTTTCTAAGGATCAGAGGAAAGTAGCTTTTTGTACTCAGCATTGTATAAGACATTTAAAGCATATTTTGTTGTGCATTTAAAAATTTATTCTAAGTCCAAAATAGAAATACCTTTTGAAAGAGAGAGTGGTAATTGTTCAATAATTGTCTTTTACATGCCTAAACCAAGCAATAATCCACAAATAATTTGTTTCCAACCGTTTCATCAGAGTATTGTGTCAATATCATGACTACATCGCTATGTGATTTGGAGAAGAGCAAATTTGGAAAATAGCAAACATATTTGACAAATGCATCCTAGCCGAGTCCAAAGCAGGAATTAAGCAAGTTGGCTGAACTCCTATATATCACTAATATGTGATCTATAAAAACAGCAATTTCATGTGCTTCATTCCAATAGTAGTTGTATTTTATAAGTACTATGACACTGCATTTCACTTCAACATGAAAACATTGTTACCTATTATTATCTACATTATTACATTACATTATTTCTACCACTGTGTAATAAATTTCTCCAAACTTTAGTGGCTTGAAACAACAAAAATTTACATTACGGTTTCTATGGGTCAGGAATTCAAAAGTGGCTTAGCTGGGTGGTTCTAGTTCAAGGTTTCTCATAAGGTTACAGTAAATTATTGGCCAAGGCAGAAGTTATCTGAATGCTTAACTGGGGCTAGAGGATCCACTTCCAAGATGGCTCATTCACATGCCTGGCAAGTTAGTGTTGGTTCTTGGCAAGAGGCCTTAGTTCTTTGCCACAAGATCCTCTCTACGAGGCTACCTTAGTGACTCCACAATATGGCAGCTAACGTAACCTATAGCAAATGATCCAAGAGGCAGAAAGGAAGTCTGCCATCTTGCTCAGAAGTCACAATGTCTTTTAGAACCTAGTCTTGGAAGTCAAGTACCATAGATTCTACCAAATTTTGTGTAGTAGAGATGAGTCACTGAGTCCAGGCCACAATCATGAAGAGGGGAATTAGGTTCCACCTTTTAGAGAGAAGAGTATAAACGAATTTTAACACTACCACAGCAGCAAGGTCACTCTCCATGTAAGCATATATGATTGAGGTTCATATTTAATACAATGTTTTTAAACACTAGTTCCTTTGGTCTAAGACTTGACACATATTTTGCTCCCCTGGTGCTCTCTTTCTCTACTTAATCTCTTCTTCATCCTTGAATCTTCCTGCAAAGACCTCATTCTTCTCTCTTTCTTTTCTCACCTTTTTCTCTGAGATGGAATATCTGAAAAGTAGTAGTCTATTATTTTCAGTTCCAGGGACTTATGAGACAACCATGATTGAATATTCCAGGTTAGAAAGTAAATATTTTGCTGGGGTGGGGCAAGAGTTTTATTCCTACACTATTTATATTAAACCTCAAAACCACACATTTTGGAAAGAGTTACCCCAACAATCTTAGTGGAAAACCTCTTTATTGTGGGCCAGAGTAATCGAGTTGTGGTTTCAGCTTAATTACTAATTAGCTGTCAGATATTAGAAAAAAGCTCAATCTCACAGGTCAGTTTTCCTTATGTCTGCAATGGGTTTACCTCCAAGGTTTTAAATAGTATATGAGTAAGATTAAAAGTGATAAGTGGAATTAAATGTACATAGCATAAGAGCACAGAATATTATTAGTTCCCCTTCTGTTTTGTGCAGTTACATAGGGCAATGATGAAATACTTTATGTTCCCCCCATGTTCCCTTTTTAAAAATGTTTAAACCAGAATATTATCCAGGTGAATGAATCATCAACTCTGTATCATTTGGTCAGGGTGACCATTGAGGAAGGAGATTGGCATGTACCAGAGACAGGCACAGCTAATTTCTGTTGTTTTCCATGTCATCATGTCCCATAGGCAGGTAATTGGAGCTGGGGAACCTGGATTTTTGGAAGCTGTATACAAAGCAAATACGTTTTTAAACTTTAAGTTCCAATTTTACATATCGACATGGATCAAATATAGTTTGTTTCTTCATAGATTTTACTTTTCTCTTTGTGAATATTTTTATAGAATTGAGGCCACTCCATTTACCTTTGTGATAACACTGAGCACCTTAAGATAGCTCTCTCGTAGCACCAATCCCTGTGACCCAGGAAGACGTTTCAAGGTGTTAATTTGCCAATTTGTGATTCTCTTGATTAAATTTACGCTGAGCTATCCAGAGGCATAATGGAAATGCCTTGTACTCATAAAAGAGTAATCAGATAAAAATATACATGGGAATTTTTGCTAATTTCCAGCCTGATCTGGAGACAAAAGGAAAGTCTGATTATAAACATATGTGTCAGATCACAGGCACACCTCTAATCTCTGAGAAAATTTAGCAATAGCTTAAGTAACACAAGGACACACACATCCTAATCTACTTTTCCCAGTGATGGCATAGTTCCCAGGTTATATTTATCTCCTTTTCCAAGAAAATTAAAAAGCAAAGGGAAGCATTACCATATCTAATATGCTATACTCTTGGCCCTAACTTAAATCCTGGGTTTAGATCATACCAGTGACAGACAACATTTGTTTAGTAATTACTGTTTCACAGGTGCCTGATTAAGGAATCTAGATATACAACTGAGTAAGAAACAGACCCTGCTCTCAAGAAGCTCAGAGTCTATAATTAAGTGATTCTAATCAGGAACAATAAGGCCCTGAAATAGGCTCCTAGGACATCTTACCTCTGGATGTAGTTAAGAAAAAACAAAACAGAGGGGGATAAAATTAGTTTAAGTCTTTCTCTGGAAAAGAAGACTGGACATAGCGTGATTTATTATTTATTTATGAATTCTACAGTAGCACCATTATTAATATCTGGTGTATCCGAGTCTTGCCTTTGGCTACACCAACTATTCCCAGGTGTGCTGAACAACAAGAGGAGGAGAGAATTGGTGGGACAGTTTGCTTGTCCTTAAGCAGCCTCAATTCTGCTCATTTCTTCAAAGATGTACAGAGCTACTGAGTAGTCTTTTAGGTAGGCCTACAGACACACAGCCCCTGTCCAAACTCCTATTACTTTAATTGATTTGTGATCTTCTCCCTCCTGATTAATTATTTGCATTCCTTGAAAGAGAAATGCAACCAATGTCCAAAGGGACTTTATTAGCTGTGGGAGAATGAAAGTGACTGCCATTACTCTCACCAAAACTACCACCATTTGTTATTAATTGAAGTATAGCATACATACAGAAAACCACACAAATCATAAGTATACAGTTCAGTGGATTTTCACAAAGAAAACATACCTGTGTGACCACCATTGAGTCAAATAATAGAATATTACCAGCATCCCAGCAGCCCCCACAGTGCTGTCCCTTAGCAATTAATCCCCCTTAAATAAAAAGTATAGATTGATTCCATTAATACCTAGTTTTAGGTTTCATATAAATGGTATCATGCAGCATGTACTCTTTTATATAAGGCTTGTTCTGTACAATATTATGTTTAAATGATTCATCAATATTATGTGTAGTAGTGTTTATTATTTTTCAGTGCTAAGTAGTTTGCCATTATATTAATATATCAAAATGTATTTATCCTTTATACAGTTGATAGAAAGTTTGGGATTATTATAAATAATACGTCCATGGGCAATGTAGTACAATGTTTTTGGTGCTCATTTGTTATATATGTCTCCTGTGCTCATCTCTGTACTTACCATCTGTTTTGACCTCTGTGTTATAGTCTAGATATTTTCTTTTGATCTATCTTCCAGCCCATTCATCCTCTCTTCAGCTGTATTCCATCTATCATGCTATGAATTTTAATTATTATATTTTTCAATTCAAAATTTTCCATGTGATCCTTTTCTTATTTTCTGTTAAAATTCTCCACCTGGTCATCTGTTTGCTTAAAGACATTAATTATGCTTATTTTAAATTTTCATCTTACTACTCTAGTATTATGTCACCTGTAGATATGTTTGTATTATCTGTTTTTTTTTTTTTTTGGTCCTATTTCTTAATATCCCCCCAAATTCTTGCTTCACTGCCAATCTTGTGAATGAGAAATTCTAGTGGTAATTTAAACTAACCTCTGGCAGGCTAAAAATGGGGTGAATCGGCCAAATTTGATCAGATCTTGAAACAACTTAGGCTACTTTGCATTCTTAGTAAGGTTCCAGGTACTTCTGGTTTATCCCCACACCCATAGCACATCTCTCCAGATGTCCCAATTAGAGCCTGGAGTGTTTGCTAAGACCACTCTTCCTACGATTTTCTGAAGTACAATTTTGGTCCCCCTAGCACTGTTGGAATGCTGAAAATTCCACATCACTCCTCAGCTATGTTTGGCTTCTTTTTACACACTTTCTGCCTGGCTGCTTTGCATCTTGTCCTATGTAGTTTAATTAGATAATGACTCATTTGTGCAATAGGTCTTGAGTGTCAATCTCACTTTTTTGAAACTCGTTCACCATTGGAATCTTGTTCAATCAAGTCCTAGCTACCTTGGCAGACCAGAACTCCAATTTTTGTTTCCCAAGCCCTGTAAAATCACTGAAAGCTCTTCTATATGATGGGACTCTTAGTAGTTTCTCTACCTGTCTTAGTTACATCTCAACCTATGTAGGGAATCAGTAAATGCCCTGAGGAGGAGGCCAATGTGCACAAATTTAGCCCACCTCCATAAGCTTTCCTTCCTCTAGGATCTGGCCTGTCAAGACCAGCTACTTCAGTAGCTTCTCATGCTTTCAAATCCATTATTTAAAATTTCATCAAGCTGCTTTTATTCTTAACAGGATTATTGGTCTAATATAAAATGTTCCAACATAGCGGGAAATGGAAGTTCCGGGCTTGAATTTTTATGTATCTTATTTTATTTTAAATAGATACTCAAAATAAATGCTCAATACTTTACAGATAAAGCTGTTTCCAATATATAAGATAGTGAATTTGGGGGCAACGAATTGTCTTGATTATGGAATTTTAAGGAATTCGAGTAGAACAGACCATATATTATTTCCCCTCTCAGGACAAAAATAGATCACAAAAGGGCAATGGTGCCGAAGCTAAACAAACACTTGAAATAATGATCATTATTGCACACTTAGATTTTATATTTTCAAGTACCCACTTTTCACAGGTTAAAGGTAGATAGCTTCTTTGTAGGTCACGTGATGTATAGCACTTTTCACCATTATTTAAAATAATAGTTTTTTACCATACTATAGATATTTTTATCTGTTTATGTGTGTTCTTTTAAGTTTGTATTCATGGTTGTCTACTCTAAACACACACACAAACTCATATATACACATGCATGTACATGCAAACTTATTCTAAAAAATTAGAAGTAAATATGCCAGTTGACACCAATCACCAATGGGTTTATGTGTGATGCTATTAATTAGAGTAATCAGAAAATGAATACAATGAACAGATCTGATTATGGAGCCTCTGATGGATGTAATAGATCTGACCTAGTATAAGAAATGCTATGGTAATTAAAGTGAAAGCCACAGATGCATCTTTACTAACCTGAAGCTCCTCGTTTCTCGCAAGGTATGATAGAAAATAAACATGATGTCAGTTCCTTAGCTTTGAAATGTCAACATGCTTTTTTTTATTTGCTAGAAGTTGAATTTGTTTTCCAAACAAAGTAGCTTTAGGAGCAGCGCTAGGTGCTTAGGGATGTTTTTCAGTTCATTCAAACCAGTAACATAATTCTACATCAAGTCCTCTACTATAAATTATTGATTTCATCAAATCCATTAAGGTAGACCTACACTACTCAATATGGAACACCTACAAAAGTGACTCTGTTTCTACTGCTAAAATTCCATATAAGATTTGCAAAATTTACTCTAGAGAGGCAGAGAGTAAAGAAAGAAAGGGAAAAGAAAATGAATACTTGTTGAAAACTTGTCTGCCTACCCTCAAAGTACATTTTATTTTTATGTAATTTCAAACTTACTGAAAATATGCACGAATAGTACAAGGAACTCTCATCTAGATCTTACCCAAATTCACTAATTATTTGCATTTTCTCCATTTGCTTTATTGTTATCCCTTCCCCTTCCATTCCTTCCTCTCTTTTTCCTTTTGTATTTTTGGGCCAGTTGAGGGTTGTTGGAAACATTTTTCCCCTTTATCCCTAAATACCTCAATGTGTCTTTCCTAAAAACAAGGATATCCTTTTACCACAGAACAGTTATAAAAATCAGGAAATGTATTAATAACAGTATATAATATTTCCAGATCCACAGTGCATATTCAAATTTGTCAATTATTCCAGTAATATCCTTTGTAGCTATTTCTTCCATGCCCAGGATCCAATCTAGGATCAGACACTGCATTTAGTTTTCATGTTATTTTAGTCTTTTTTTGTGAAACAATTCTTCAATTTTTCTTTATCTTTCTTGTTTTGACACTTGTGAAGAGTACAAGCCAGTTACTCTGAGGAATGTTCTTTGATTTGTATTTATGACATTATATTTGTAAAATGTATTTGTTTACTTGGCTACTCTTTTTATGCTCGTTACTGAAGAGCGATTGTCCTCAGCCTTTGTGTTTGGGGACAAAGAATTGAAACCAAACACCAAAGCAGCAGAGCAAAGTGAAAGTTTATTAAGCAAGTATGCCTCCAGACATGGAGGTGGGTATCAAGAAAGATTACCAAGCCATAGTATACTCCAGAAGCGGGGCAGGAGCAGGCACATGATGTCCCAGCAGACAGCGGCCCTGGGACCTCTTAAGTTCCTCTTTTTCTTTCATCTGACTTCCTCATTCTTGGGTTGCTGTCCCCTGGCCAATGAGAATGTTATCTCCTCCCATCCGTGGGGCTGGGAGTTACTTTATTTGTTCAGCCCTGGATGTGTCATGGCTTCCAAAACCCACAAGGTGGACAGGGGGAGGTGGTGGTGGCAAGCTGCGGTGCTAATCTGTCTACCTCCAAACATCCTCATCCAGACCACAAGAATCAAAGATGACAGTGACCTTCTATAGAGGATGAACTTGTCTCAGATAACCACTGCAATGGAGGTATAAGTGATATATCCCAGTTTCCTCCAGCTTTAATGTCCAGAAAAGAAAATGAACATTTTAAGTACTAACAGAAAAATCCTATTGAATTCCTTGGGAAAGGGCCATTGTGGCATTTTGGTTTTTGAACCAGGATGGGGCTGTGGAATCGAAGGTACCGCTCAGAACAAGAGACTGCTGTTTAACAAAAATTTGCCCAAAGGATAATTCATAAAACACAGAGATGATGTTGGAAAAAGTGTTCTGTGTTAAAATATTTAGGGAAATGTGTTATTACTGTATCCCTCTCACACATTAGACTAATAGTGACTCCAAGATATCTTGCAACATCAAAATAATTTTAACTTTCTTTAATGAAACACTTCCCTCATCAGGAAACACAATTTTAAAATCATAGAATATGTAAGAACATATGCTAGGCAAAGAAATTGTAGGACAGAAAAAGAAAATAATCACCTGGTACCAAAATTACCTTTCCATAGAGAATTGGACATCTCACCAGTTAACAACACTGGCCATCAGCCAGCATGAGTGTTGACCACATTTCCCTTCTAGGGGCTATAATGCTGCATTCCATCTGAAATTAATCAGCACTTCTATTTTACATTCTCAAGAAAGAGGTAAGGAATCTGATTTTCTCTACTAAGCATTTAAAATCCAGATCAAACCTCTTTGTGAACATCATGCACCATTTCTAAACCACCTGCTTAACACCTCTATTATGACGCCTTGCAAGCACCTCAAGGTTACAATTTCCAAGATTAGACTTATAAGGACCTTCCTCCATAAATGTCCTCTTAGGGAGTGATCCCACCATCCATCCTGTTGTGTAAGCTGATAACCCAGAATTCATCTTCTCCTCCTCTTTTTCCCTATATACCATTTATTCCCTTTCCGATTGATCTTACCTCTGAGACCCCTGTTTCTCTACTCCTCTTTATATCCACCACCAGGATTCCAGTCAAATACATAATCATCTCTTCCCAGCAATAGCCTGGTAAACATTTTCTTCCTGTTTTTACATTGCTTCCCTTTTATGGCTCATAATCTGTTCTCCATACTTCAATGAGAAGGTCCTCTGAAAGGCACTCATAACCACGTCTTATCTTTGCCTTACGTTCTTCAGTGTATTCCTTATTGCTCCTAGAATTGAGGCTCAATTGCTTAACCTGGCCCACAAGACCCTGTATGATGGCCTGACAACCTACCTCATGTCTCTTTCGGGTGACTTCTCTCCTTCTTACTCTTTCCCCTTTAGTCACATCAGTCTTCTTTCAATTTCCCATAGGCTTGATGGTAATTTTCATCTTAGAGTTCTGCAAATGCTCCTCCTTTCAGAATTGCTCCCCATCCCATCCTCACACTCTCCCACTAAATATGGATTTTTGTGTATATTTCAGAACAAACGTCTCCAACAAAGCCTTTCCTGAATTCCCAGACAAGGTTAGAATCCCCATCTGCCCTCAATCCATTCACTTAAAAAATACTGGGAAACCAGTTATTGGTCAGTTGAAATGTAACGATATAGTGGAATAATGTATGTAGCCCTATTTTAGAAATTTTAAAGTTCTATACAAATGAAAGGCATTAGAATTAAAATTAAAAATATATTCATTTAATTTATTATTATAGTTTGTTCTAAGGAAAATTTTCCTGCATTTTCATAACTTGTTTCATCATAATTGGAACAACTCAATAGTTACTGAGCGTTTCTAATTAGACTGCTTTTTTTAAAAGGATTTTTGGAAAAATACCTGTTGAAAACCAAAAAGAAAAAAAAAAAAAAACATTAACTAAAACTTTTGCGAGGTCCAGTGTTCTTTAAATGCCCCACAAAGTTGGCCAAACTTATGGCAGGAAAAATTTTCTCTCTTAAGTAAGCTCCTATACATTCATTCATTTATTTAATAACTGGTTGCCAAGAAATTTTTATATGCCAGACACTTTAAAA
>RJWJ010020542.1:0-29112 GCA_004363605.1 Indri indri | reverse complement strand
AAAAAAAAAAAAAAAGTCGATTAGTACAAGGAAGAGTGTTCTGTGACCTGAAGCAGTAAGTTCTCCTTTGCTTTGGAATGCCGGGAATATCAGCCTCCCCTAAAGGTTCCCTGCAAGCTGACTTGTTTGAAACAATCGAGTAAGTACCTCCGGTTTGGAGGGGTAAAAGAATATCAGAATGTGAGAACAGAGCTTGGAAAGGCTCTTCTGGCAGGAGAGTGTGGGCTCTGCTTGTGCACAGAAAGCTGTATCAGGAAGAGAGACTTCCCCACTTTGAGTGAGCAGCAGAAATGAGAACACAGATGTGACAGTGTCCCTGGGGCCTTGGGGACCTCAGCCCTGGGCTGGGAGATAGATGCCTTCTTTTCATGGGTGCCCCTTGCTAAGTGGAGCAAGTACATTGCTCGGCACTTGTTTGGAAGCATCTGGAATCCTTTTCCTTTTACTCTTGGCTCTCATTTGGCCTCAGCTGCAGTGAGCTCAAAGCCTTGTGTACAGATGTCACTGATGCCTTGGGATTCAGCTGGCACTAAGACATCTTCGCAGTGGCCTTATGCCTCCACGATCTGCAGGGAGAGGCCATTCATTGTAGTTAGATGTTTAGAATTCCTAGATCCAGGAGACAGGAAGAAATTCTGATACCTCATTCAAGTACAGTTTTTTAAAAACACTTACATTTCTTGGTCACTTGCCATTGTCATACGCAGTGCAAGGGAACAGGGCATTTATTGGGCTTTCACATCTCCTTCAGACCATCAGCCACTGGCTTATTTCCTCATTTCAGTAGGGACCCCCTTTTGATATTTATTTGTTTACATGTCTGTCTCCTTTAAATGACAGTAGTCTCTGAACTGAATTTCCAGCACCCAGCAGCAGGCCTGGCAATTATAATGATCACTATATGATGACATTCAATCGATTACGACTCACATTTATTTAGTTCTAACTATTTGCCACTTTAAGTATTTCATTTACTGCAACTCGGTGAGAAAATACAGTTGCAATCCCCATTTTAACAAGGCAGAAACAGAGGGAGAGACACATTAAGTAAACCTTTAACGAGTAAATTAGCTCTGCCCTCAATTTGAACCGTAACATCTATAGAAGGAGATTGTTCAAGGAGAAAGGAAAGAAAGTGTTAGGTCTATGGAAGGAAATGGTGGGGAGAAAGGTTTAAGGAAAAAGGAAAGAAATGGCCGTGAATCAGAAACCAACTACAGTTGTTATGCCCTTTTATTGTTTTTTTTATTTCAGAATTTTACAGGGATACATATGTTTTGGTTACATAATTTGTTTTGGTACAGTTCGAGTCAAAGTTGCAAGTGTGTCCTTCACCCAGTTTGTGTGCATCGTACCCGTTAGGTGTGAATTCACCCATCCCCTGCTCCCCTCCCACCTATTTTATTTCTCTTAAATTGTACTTCCATATGTGTACATGACTGTTGGTTGAAATTGGATTTTCTGTAATTAATTACTATTTAAGTATACAGTTAGTACCTATCATCACAGAAGGAAATTAAGATAAAACTTCCTTTTTATGGATCAAATACAGTTTTTTTTCCTTTGCATTCCACCTTCCCTCCTGCATAGAAATAGATAACTTCTTCCCCATTACCAATATTATCATCAGCCCAATTCTTGTCATTTTTAAAAGATGGCTATCATTGTCATTATTTACTCTGCCTGTTTTGTGCACTGACAGTAGACAGCCGTATTCAATATTAAGCCAGTACAAAATGAAATAAACACTTTTATATAATGAACAAAAATGAGAAGAACTACATCAAGTAGCATGGTATAGAGATTTATTAATGGTACGAAATCCCCAACACACATTCATCAATATTACATGCTGTTTGTCAGGGAGAAGATAATACTCTTCGTCAGTTCCATTTCCTCTTCCCTGTCACAAGCAAAAGGACAGAAACCGCAGAGGCATATATGACATGGTACAACTCTCCATAGGTTGTCACTTGGAGTGTGTCTTCTTTTTTTTTTTTTTTGAGACGGAGTCTCACTGTGTTGCCCGGGGTAGAGTGAGTGCCGTGGCGTCAGCCTAGCTCACAGCAACCTCAAACTCCTGGGCTCGAGCGATCCTTCTGCCTCAGCCTCCCGAGTAGCTGGGACTACAGGCATGCGCCACAATGCCCGGCTAATTTTTTCTATATATTTTTACTTGTCCAATTAATTTCTTTGTATTTTTAGTAGAGATGGGGTCTCGCTCTTGCTCAGGCTGGTTTTGAACTCCTGAGCTCAAACAGTCCGCCCGCCTCAGCCTCCCAGAGTGCTAGGATTACAGGCGTGAGCCACCATGCCCGGCCTGTATCTTCTTTTAATGTCAGTTGCAATGAAATTGTATACAACATTAAGTTTCATGCTTTGGAAGAAAAAAATCTCCTTCTGGGATGTTAGGACATTAAATCAGGATGCGTTTGGGAGGGAAGGTCAACATTATCTGAGAGCAGACCTGGTTATGTGCCAGGCACAGTTGTCTTACGTATGGTAATCATTCAACAAAGAGTTGTTGAGTATATGGATGCTGAAGTCGTGTACTATATAGCCACTGCCGAAAACAGTATGGAGTTGTAGCAAAAGTAAGGATGTTGTGTTCAGACAGATCTGAAATCATGTCCTAGTTCTATATTTACTGACTCTGGGCAAGTTATTTATTATTTCTGAGTCTTTGGTTCCTTCCCTTTAAATGGACCTAATAATGGCATCTAGAAGATGAAACATGATAATATATGTAGAAAGTGCCTGTTGAAAAAAATAAGCATTCAATAAATGGTAGCTTTAGTTATTAATGTTGACAGACAGAAAGAGCCAAGTGATATGACTTGTGGAAAGACATGAATTTTTGTGGCACTGTATCTGAAAGTCTTTTCTTTCTTAGATAAGAAAGAAAAAGAAATAAGGAACATTCAGAGAGGCCCTAAGGTTTGAACGAACTGATTCACGTGGTGCAGAGCTCTGAAATGGGAGCTCTAACGCTGCCTTTTCCTCACTCTTCACTTGTCTCTCTCAATTTTTGACAGCCATCTTATATAACACATCTGTATTGATGAATGCATATGTGTCCTTCCATATCAAAGATAATAGGTTCGTTAACAAATAATTTACTGTTTAGAAATTTTAGACTAATTAGCTTTCTGATTTTCTATCTTCTTGGGGCTTACTTATTTGTACAGATTCCTGCTAGCGCTGTGTGAATCACGCCTATGTGCTTGGGAGCTCTGTTTCCTTTTATTTAACCATGTTTTGTGCCTTGTGTTTGATCTGAAACCTTTCACTGAGTCTTGAGAGGGCATTGACTTTCAGAAAAAAACATCATGTTCTGTTTTCAAAAATGCTAAGCTAGTAACCTAAAAGGATTATTAGTACATATTACTTAAAAACAACATGAATTACATATACCTGCCTCCCTGATATAATCAAAGTCAGTTGTCCTTATATTTTTTACAGGCTATTTTTTCCACAAATAGGAAAATCAAGAGGTAGAACAATTGCTTAACCAACAGGGACTCTCAGCACATCATTGACCAAGCCCTTTTAGTCAATCTATCATTCCAAACTACTTCCCTCTAAGCACAAGGAGAAAATCTGGACAAAATAAGAAAATCATGAGTTTGAGGGGATTAGAGAGCAACCAAGCCAGTGACAACCCCCGCAAAAAAAGAAAACCAAGAGATGTCTGCCCAACATTATACGGTTCCAGAAGAGGTTGAAGAGTTGAAAGTAGCTTTCACAAAATTTACAAGTCCAGGGGGATAAAAATTGGAGTCGGGTCAGGCTAAAGAAATAAAAGTTAGAGGAGGATGGGTTCTGGTAAAGTCCCAGCCTTATGGTTGGGACTCTGAAAAGCTACATACTAGTAACAAGGATAAACTAGAATAGACCCTCAGTTAAAATCATCTCAATCTCTGGATGAAGAAAAACAAGAAAAAGCGCTAGAAATTAGGAGAAAGATTAGAAAATTAGACAATTGGTTCAGAAGTTATCAGGTCCAATAAGTGTTCCAGAAAGAGCAAATTTTAAAATGAAGGTGAAGAAATTATCCAAGAAATAACTGAAGGAATGTATTCAGAACTGAGGAGAGGAATTTATGGAAAAGACTCATCAAATGTGATGCATAATGGATGGAAATAGGCCCGTGTCAAGGCACACCATAATTAAGTTCCAGAATACTGGACACGAAGAGAAGGCTGTAGGAACTTCCAGAAAAGAAAATTAATGATCAAAACCAAAAACATTAGGAACCAGAGTGGCATTAGACTTCTTGACAGAATCACTAGGAAAAAAACCCTGAATTTCTAGAGGAAAATAAATCCTAATCTTGAATTCATCATCCAGCCAAAAGACTAACTGAAGCATGAGTGTAAAATAAAGACATTTCAGACATGGCAGATCTCAAAAAATTTGCATTCCACATACCCTTCCCCAGGAAGCTACTAAAGAATGCTCCACCACAGGTAAGAAGGCAGCAGGGGCTCAAACACAGGAGAGAATTTGGGGACCACACAGGGAGCAGCCTCAGGGCACTCCTGGGATGGGAGCCGCACCGCAGGCCCAGAGAGCCACCTGCCCAGACAGGAGTTGGAGAACAGATGGCTCCAGGAGTGATTTGTCTACAAAAAGATGGAACTTACAGAAAATCGGATGTTTCCAAAAGTATTGAGAGGCGGTTCGCCCCTTTGGTTGAGTGTTTGGGGATGAGTCCATGATGGATGAAAAACCAAGCAAAGACAAGACAATTAATTCCTGGGAACATGAAAGCTGTACAAGAAAGGAAATGTAATCATAGAACACTTTTCATAGCTCAGCTGTGTTTAGTATTTGCATACTCGTAATAGCATAAATGAAAATATTTATCTCACCAAAAAGTAAGTTTTATCTATACTGGGAGGGTGGGAAGAAGAAAGTGAAATAGAGAAAGAAAGTCATGGAGAGAGAGTGAGAAAAGAGCTATTATTATCTGTGATTGGGAGAAATAAATAGATAACGTGCAAACTGAAAAATTAAGAAGTAGCAGTAGATTACTTAGAGATATAGAGGCAAATACCAAACGAAAAGGCTAAAAGAATTAACAGTGGTTGACTGTGTTCATTGGCAGGGGTTGGAGTAATGGGGAAGATGAGAGAGTGGGTTCAGAGGACTACTGTTTTTCACAATATGCCTTTTCTAGAACCATTTGACTTTTTAAATTGTGTGTGTATATATATATATATATATATGCATTTGATAAAAATAAAACAAAAATTTAAATCACAGTGCAGAACAGTCTGTATAGTATGCTGTAATTTACGTAAGAAAAGCATATATGCACATACTAAAAAAAGTATATATGGAAGGAGACACAGGAAACTGGACCAACAGCTGCCTCTGGGGATGGTAACTAGTGACCAGGCACAGGCAGGAGATAGAGACTCTACCCTTTGAATCTATTTGAATTTTACACTGTGTACATGTATTTTTTATTTTAAAAAAAATCTTCTAAGAAAGAAAGAAACTAGGAATGAAAACTGAAGCAAGAGAGCGAACAGTTAAAATTAAATGAGCTCTAAAAGAGTGACCATATCCTTTTAAGATGAGTTATTTATTGAATAAATGTAAGTGTGTCTTCTTGTTAAAAACAGAATCCTTATAGAACAAACAAGTTAAAGATAAAAAAAAAAAAATCACTCATAGTCCCACCATGCAGATAACCACTATTAAATTTTTGGTGTGCATCTTCCGAATTGTTTATTGTGTAAGTGGTCAGTCTGTGTATTCTTGCACCCTCCTATGGATAATACTATTCTGTTACCAGCTATTTTCACTCGATATGTTATAGTCACTTCTGATATGAATTTTTAATATGAATTTTTAAGGCACATTCCTCTACAGATCATTTTTACCGACTGATTTTATTGCATCATTTGACTCTACCACAGTTGATTTAACTAATCCCTACTGATAGATTGTTCCCAGTTCTTCACTACTGTAAATAATGCTTATGTCTTAATTGTGGCTCACATCCTTAACTGTTTCCTTTGATGAAATTCCTAGAAATGCGATTGCTGGTCAAATGGCATGAACATAACTAAAAGTCTTGGTACATCTTGTGAATTACCTCCCAGAAAATTTGTACTAATTTACATCCTGCCTCCCAGCAGTGGTGAAGAACATCACTCTCTCTAAGACTCTTGCCAACATTTTTGGTTTTGTTTTTGCCAAATCTGGCAGATGAAAAAACTCTTTTATTGTTATTTAAGTTTGTGTTTCTTTGACTTACTGGTGAGGCTGAACATCTTTCATGGATTCATTTGCCAACAAATAAATATTATTTTTGAGCCTTTTCCCCCTGCCCGAAACTGTGCTGACTGAGGTGACAGACAAAAGGTAATTAGAATGGTTTCTTTCTTCAAAGAGTTTATAATCTCACAAAAGAAATGAAGACACAAACAAATCAGCTGGGTTACAATATGTAAGCATATAGGAGGAAATGATTCATTCTTCTGTCAAATTAAAGTTTTTCATGGGTCAGAACATTCGAGTGGAGGCTTGAAGGCTAAGGAGAAGGAGCCCAGAGACATGGCGGGTACAGTTCCTGAGAGCAGCATATTTAATGCAGTGGTGATGCTTGGGACACTTGGGAAAGGTGAATGACCTGGTGTCCTGGGAAGTAAGCCTGGAAAATGCAGTGGGGCCCTCTGCATTTGGAAATAGCTCCTCCAGACCAGAGGCTCGTATCTACTAGACCAGTCTGTACTGCAGGCTGCCATGTTTGCAGAGAGCCTGGGTAGCTTCTCAATGGCAGTGAGATTCTGTCGTCTACCAAGATTCACACAAAATGATGGATTCCCCAAATATAAATAGTGAGTTCACATGTGGATATAACAGAAAAAAGTAACAAATGTTCATCTGGGACCAATGAACTCTGGAACTTGTACATAAAGTTTGGGGGGAAGATGCATATACATGCATTTTTCTGTGAATTAGTCCCATGGCTTTCTCAAAGGAGATAAAAGACTCAGTACCACTGATCCAGACATTGGAGCCATCTACAATCTATAGCAGCACAGTAGCAGGGTCAGATCTATGGGAGATAATCCCGTGCCAGATGGCAGGAGAACTGGATAGAAAGTTTTGGAAGTAACATTAGTAATTACCACCATTGATTATTTACTCTGTACTAGGCAAGGTGCTAGATGCCTGGCACCCATTTTAGTTCATCTTCAAGTTAACATTTAACAGAGGAGGGAACCGAGAACTAGATTTTAAAATTAGCCCAGGGTCACCTAGCTGTGAATGGCAGAGTTCATAGTTGACCACTAGGTCATGTGACCCTAAACTGCCTCCCTTGGAAAGCTCTAGCACAGTTTCTTCTGCACCTCACCTCCTAATTTTCAGTTAATTATTTTAAGCAACAAAGTGACTCACTTCAGGGAAGAGAACTACATGACTGGAGAGATACTATTTAGAAGACAAAAAGGGGAAAGGCCTTGGTGACTCTTTATTGTTCTTGTTCCACAAAGAATCGATCATCTGCTGAGATAATAGCATAAATCCAAAGAAGCCCTCACTCTGCTCGTTGGCTCCTGTTATTTGCCTCCTCCCATTTCGTGGAAGGAAATTCTTGTAGATTTCAATTGGCAAACGAGCTATTTTGAAGAAAAGTACACAGTGCTATTTTCTTCAAGTTCATAGTCATTAGCACTACAGAATAGCAGGTCTGTCCAAGCATATTCACACTCTCAGTGATTGTTGAGGTGACATGTGCAAACAATGACGTTCACATCTGCCTTTCGAGGCAAATACTAAATACACGATAAGGAAACTTATAAAAAAAAAAAGCTCTGGCTGAAACCTTGGGAGCTGAGCGCTGCGTAAGAAGTGTGCCGATGCCCTATATCAAATAAAAAGCAAATGTTATCTTTAGATATGTGAAACCTCAGTGAGGAGGCCTTAACGCTAATCACCAGTGGGCACGGAATTCTGAATTGCAAAAGATCACAAATTTTCCATCTTCTGCACAATCACATCCCCTGCATGCATGCACATACCTCCTGTACGTGTTTATGGGCCGCTGACATGACTCTGGCTTTCTAGCTGTAATTCGCAGAAAAAGCAAAAGCAGCTATTGCTGAAGTTTTAGTGGGAGGCCTAAGAGGTCTCATTTTTGTCATCTTCAAAACAAATATATGGAATCCTGTGTTAGGTTTCTATTGCTGGGTAACAAATTACCACAAATGGAATAACTTAAAAGTAATTTATTTCAGTTTCCATGGGTCAGGGGTCTAGGCATGGTCTGCCTGGATTCTCTCCTTAGGGTCTCAAAAAAGCTGAAATCAGGGTGTTAGCTGAGCTGCATTCCTTTTAGGAAAAATCCACTACGAGGTCCCCCCATGTTGTTGGCAGAATTTCTTTCCATGCAGCTGAATGACTGAGGCCCCTTTTTCTTAGTGGCTGGCAGCCAGGGACTGCTCTCGGCTGCTATGGAGCCACCACAGTTCCCCGCCATGCGGCGCCCTCCCGAGGCCCTCTCGTGCTTGGAATCTTCACTAGGAAGAGCCCAGTCTGATTGAGTCAGGCCCACTGAAGATAATCTCCCTACCTTAAAGCCAGCTGGTTTGGGACCTTAACTGCATCTGCAAAATCCCTTTACAGCAGCATCAAGATTAGTGTTTGACTAAATAACTGGGAGATCATTGTACTCTGGGAGCTGGAGATCTTGGGGACCATCTTAGAATTCTGCCTACCTGCCTATGGCCATACCACCCTGAACGCACCCGATCTTGTCTGATCTCAGAAGCTAACGAAGGTTGGGCCTGGTTAGTACTTGGATGGGAGAATTCTGCCTACCACGGACCTCCGTAGGCTGCTTCTCTTCTGGCAAGAGTCTTGTACGTTAAATGCATTCTTAGCATTCATCTTTGTTTTCTCAGTTTCATAATCTTTTTATTTAGCAAATACTACTGAGCCCATAATAATGTGTCATGTGGGGCATTTCAGAGTTTGGTGAAATGATGACAGTAGCTGAGGTTCATGAGGACTTGCTATGTGCCAGACACTGTGCTGAGTTTTTGCATGCATGATCTCATTTCTCCATCACCACAACTCTGTACGGAAGGTACAGTCCCTATCCTGAGCTACAGATGAGAACACTGAAACCAGGTGTGGTTAAGAGACGTGACAGGGACTCAAACCCACGTTCCTTTTCCCTCAGAGCACTCCCTCCTAACCTATTTCCATTAGCTGTTATCTTGCTGTACTGTGGTTTTGAAAAGGATACAAAATGTCCTCCATAGCTATGACGATTATCCACTCATCCATTTCTTCTTTAGCCAAACTTGCCATCTAATAACAGAAAATGTCCCACAGACCAAGTCCTCCCTAAAAGCAAAGGACACTCCTAAAAGTCAAATACCAAAGAGACACAAGGGTTTTAGAGCAGTTTAGAGCCTGACTTTTGGTAAGGATAGTCCAGTACCTTAGCATCTGGCATTTTAATGTTCTTTGTTCTTGGATTCTGTGATATATTTTGCTGTCTGCTTTCATGCCAAGCACTGATTAATAAGCTTCATCAAAAAGAAAACTCAACAGTTCAGCCCTGGAGAGCAACTTCAGGTCTTCTTTCCAGATCAGCCAACCTGTGTCAGCAAGAAACAGAATAGAAATGGTATGCATCTGTTGAAAACTAATGTCCCCTGACTAGAAATAGCACTTATGCTGGTGACATCCTCACTTCATTGTGAACAGAGGACTGTCCTGTGCTACCAGCTACAGGAGGAAGACAAATGGTTGGAATGGGAAAGATGACATTGAAAGTACCTCTCTGAAAGGCATTTTGCTTTTTGATAAGAGAAGAACAAAAAATGACGTTGATTTATGTTTTAATTGTAAGCTGAGTCTGATAAATGAGCAAAACTATGTAGGATGCTCTCCGGCCACAAATTTGGGAAGAAGGGTCAACAGAGTGAGATCTTCTTGCCTAGAACTTTCTTATTTTCTCTCTAGGTACCCCTCCATTTGTCCTAATAGCAGATGGATCTGAATTCTGGGCCTGCAATTCCCATAGAATCGAAATACCAAGTCACTCTCCCATTTCTGTGTTCTGTTGGAGTTAGCTCTTCACCTTTCAAAATACAGGATCTGGGAGAGTTGGGGAAAGCCCCAAGGATGTGGCAGTAGAGCGAACCAACAAGGTAGCTTCGACAGAGAGAAACTAGCAGCTCACTATACTCATCTCTCTTTACTCTGGACCGAGAAGTAGACTGCATTTCCCAGCGTTCTCTGGGGTTAGGTGTGGCTGCACGACAGATCCAGCAAGTGGAAGTGGGCAGAAGTAACGTGCGCCACTTCTGCACTTGGTGCACACAATCCTAGCATGTGACCTCTATTCTTTTCCTTCTCTTATTAGCCAACTGGATGTCAAACTCCAGAGTGTCCCTAGAAGCTACAAGTTAAATATGTCAGACTCTGTTTACCTGGGGTCCTTGAATGACTAAATGGAACAGAAGCCCATCGTTGTTCTTATCACCAGTTGGAATTCATGTGAGCCAGAAATAAGCTGCTATTGTAGTAAGCCATTGAGTGTCAGGGCCTTTCTGTCATGGCAGCTATCATTACCTTATCTAAAATAATAGCCTAGAATCTAAAAACTGCAAGTAAGAAAACTAGTTCTAAGAAAGGAGATAGACTGGTTACTCAAGCATGAGAAATCTATTTCCATTATTGCTTTGATGGTGTAGGGCAGACCTAAAATGATATAAGGCAAAGACTCCTATCTACTATAATATAAATCTAGATGAAATGAAGCTACCTTAATCCATTTTTAAACAGTCATAGAAAATTGAATTTGCATGTATAGCTCTTTTAGAACTCATTTTTGTGTCATTTTCTATGATTGTGTTAGAGGATTTTAGGGTTTTCACTTTGGGACAGTTAAAAAATTTTTGGATAAATTAAAAGATGTATTATTATTTCTTTCAACCTAAATATGAGCAGAGTATTGTGACACTCAATCCTTGTAGTTTCTCTTGCCAATAAAAATTGACCTACAGTCCTGAAAAATTTATTAGTTTATTTTTTACTAATATTTTAATGCAAAATTATAAACATGCAGATTAATGCTCTGGAAAAATGGAAACAGCTTGCTGTTTTATTAATATTTTGGTATTCTGCTTAGAAATAAGTTACTATGAGTAAGAAAGGTACACAGAAAATTGTGAAAAACAGATTGTGTCGTGCAAGATTCAGCATTTTTTCCCACAAGTTTCCTTTGAATTGAGGCAATTATACAAATATCTCCATCCAGGCCCTAGTTTTATCTAGTGTGGTATTTAATGTTTAACTGTTTTCTTCTATTTCTATGTCTCTAGAGATTTTCCCTATTCAAAGATCATGAGTAGTAATAGGACTCTTGACTTAGAGTTAAATCTATAATTTCCATTAATACTAAAATTAAAATAAAATTTCCTCATTATCATTCATCTACATCCTCATTATATACAACTTATAATCTTGAAAACGTTCTTCTTTGCTTTAATTTATTTAAATTTTAAAATGAAATTTACTTATTTCCTATGGAGACTTTCAAACCAGGAGGAAATGTTTTCTGGTCTGTGTAACAGGATTTGTCCTCAATTGTAAATTGGAAAATTGACATTTTGGTTTAAATATTAGATTCTCCTTATTTAAGTACCTATGAGCCTGTTCCTAAGAGTGTGACCATCGGGACCCACTGGTGGTCCTATAGATTATAATACCATATTTTTACTGTACCTTTTCTGTGTTTGGATGTGTTTAGATACACAAATACTTACCACTGTGCTACAGTTGTCTACAGTATTCAGTACAGTAACATGCTGTGTGGGTTTGTAGCCTTGGAGCAATAGGCTATACCCATACAGCCTAGGCACGTAATAGGCTACATACACCATGTACATTTGGGTAAGTACATTCTATGATGTTCATACGATGGCGAAATCACCTAACAACACATTTCTCAGAACATTTCCCCATCGTTAAGCGATGCATGATTATATTTCAAAATAAGTTTGGAATTTTAGCTAATGAAATTTCATTAATTATTATGAAACAGGAGAAATCAGCGTGACTTCCTTTATTATGTTTATTAATGAAGACTGCTCATCCTCACTATAATACTAGAAATTTTGCATTTGAAGAACGTTTCTTTGAAAATTTTCAAACTCCATAAACAATGTTGTACCTTCTGTTAGTATCTCAGAATTTGTATATTAGAGCAGATAATTAGTATAAGATTGTTGGAGAACTGGGTTGTCATCTTGGGAAAGAGAGGCAAAGAATCTTCACAGAGCATTCAAAAGTAAAATCATAGGTTTGCCCTTCAGAATCAGATTGCTTTTTGAAAAAAGAAAAGCCAACAAGCATCCAGCTGCTTTGATTCAAAAAAGTAATGTTTGTCTCTTATGTTGAATTCCATGGTGCCAAACATTTGAAGTATAGAGGGTTTTGACATGTGCAGAATGAAAAGCCAAGAATATCTTCCCTGTTAACTTGCAGTCTTGTGTTGCAGGCACACAAAAAATCCCTTTGGACGATTGAACCCAACGAAGGCATGGTTCCCCCGGAAACTGAGGTTCAACTGTCCCTGACCGCCAACCTGAATGACATACTGACATTCAAGGACACAGTTATTTTGGACATTGAAAATAGCAAAACCTATCAGATTCCAGTCCAAGCTTCTGGAATTGGTTCTACTATTGTTTCAGATAAGCCCTTTGCTCCAGAACTCAATTTGGGGGCACATTTTAGGTACAGAAATATCATGGACCAGTTTTTATAGATATAATGTATGTTGCATAAGCTGAATATCACTTCTACTTTGGAAAATTATTTTTGAGTAAATAGAACTAGCCTCCTCGGTCCCTCTCCTTTCCTGTTCTTACTTCCCACTCCCGATGGGTACACTAGCCCCAAGAAGACATTTTCTAGTCAGAACTTCGTGACATTTCCAATCTGCGTTCCTGTACATTAGAGAAAGAGACGGTTTGCAGGAAGTGCATTCTTCTCTCAAACTTAGAGTGGTTTATTTGTGATGAATTTAGAATTTCAACCATGATTCTCCTCTTTGATTCCAATATGCTGCTCATCCCTCTCCATGAATGTAGAAAATACAGCTACATCTTAGTGGTAGCCTAAGTAGGCTATACATAGGAAGGTATTAATAAAAATTATTGCAAATGTATTTTATCAGGTGTTACAAAGCCGGTAGCTTTTTTTTGGTATTATGTCCTCTGCTTGCCTCCCCACTATAGCACCAACAACTGAAATGGTTGCAGTTGGCTTCCCCTGATCACCCAGGAAAGGCTAGAAGATGTAAATTTTTCTGCAAGAGGTGGTAAATAGAGATACCTCTGAGCAGAACAATCTAAATGTGAAGATAGAGGGAAGAGGATATGTGTGGGGACTTATTCCTAGGTCCTCAGGACAGTCATAGAGCTATCACTAGTGATTCTTGGGGGCCAGTTGAATTTGTACCTGTCGCAGTATTGTGAACAGATCTCAGAGGGTGCTCCTCCTGCCTTCTAGTCTAGCAGGCCCTGAAACCAAGTCAGATGCACTGTGCTTCAAGAAGATGCGACTGACAATAATTGTCAGGAGCCCTCCCCACAATCCCACCCATGCCTCCTTTCCTTTGTTCCATCTACAAAACATGGGAATTGATTGACAATACTTTGAACCAATAGAGACTTAAGTAACAGGCAAGTCAGGTAGTTGAACTGCATGCTTTTAGACAAGTATCCAATTATATTTTTTGAGTCAACTAGATATAAAAATCCTCCTCTCTGCCTGTCTACTGGCTGTAAGCTAGGGTATTTTGTCATTGCATACCAGTGCTTCTATTTTCAAATTTCTTTAAATGCACTCAAAGATAATTATAGAAAACAATACACTGCAAACCAGACTTAATTACATGTTCTTCTTAATCTGCAAATAGTGTCAAATAACCTCCAAAGGATAGTCTGACACTTGCCTGAAATTGGAGGGTTAGCTAACAGTCATCTATAAATATAAAAGGAAACTGTAACTTTAACCTCTGCCTAAACCCTATTGTTATTCTTTTTGACATAAAATCATGATGCCAGCAAGCTCCAGAAGGATTGTCAAAAGCAGGGCTGGGTAAACTACTGCCCACTGCCTGTTTCTGTAAATAACGGAACAGCCATGCCCACTCTTTTACATATTGTTTACGGCTGCGTTCACACTACAAGGGAAAGTCGAGTAGTTGTGGCAGAGACCATGTGGCCCCCAGAATATTTTTTACTTAGACCTTTAAAGAAAATTTGCCAATGCTGTTTTAAAGAAATACCCATATGCCACTCCTTCTGATTGCATATTTTGGGGCAACTCTCTTAGATTTTCAGAGCTTCTATTTTTTTTTCAAAAAATTTTATTTTTATATATTTAGGAGGTACAAGTGCAGTTTTGTTGCATGGATATAGTACATGGTTGTGGTGTCTCGGCTTATAGCGTCACCATCACCCGAATAGTGTACATTGTACCCATTAAGTGACTTTTTCATTCCTACCTCCCTCTAACCCTCCCACCCTCTCACCCTTCAGAGTCTCCAATGTCTATTATTCCACTCTCTATGTCCATCTGTACACATTATTTAGCTCCCACTTATAAATGAGAACATGTAGTATTTGACTTTCTGTTTCTGAATTAATTCACTTAAGATAATGGCCTCTAGTTCCATCCATGTTGCTGCAAAAGACATGATTTGATTCTTTTTTATGGCTGAGTAGTACTCCATGGTATATATACACGACATTTTCTTTATATAATCATCTGCTGGTAGACACTTAGGTTGATTCTATACCTTTGCTACTATGAATGGCGTCAGAGCTTCTATTTCTTTATCTATACAATGGTAGTAAATATACTTATTATGAGTAGGTTGCTGTGAAATTGAAAGATACACTGTGAATAAGTAACGGAGGCCCTGCCTAGTTTATAAACAGTATAGCCATAAAGTTAAACTGCCAGGTAAAGATGCCCCAGTGAGCACGCCCTGTGGACACATATCTAGATAGAAATGGTTGTACCTGACAACTGGCAAATATTCCTTCTGATTATTTATTTGATGCTTCAACTTACTTATTATACATGATGTTATTTCCTAAGGAGGAACAGATGGGATGAAATCTCAAAGCCTAGTAACAATTTTAAAAAAGCAGTCCTGAGAGAGGTTCTTTCACCAAACAAATACTTTAAAATAAGCCTGTAAATTAGTAAAACAAAAAAAAGTCCCAAACAAACAAAAACACATTTGAACCACCTCCAAGATCTTAGAAATCTCAGTTTTAGCAAAGATCCAATCAGGAGGTCCTTAATAAATATTTATGGAATGGATGAATTAATGAACAAATTAATAAGTGAAATTAGCAACATCTTTAAACACATTTGTCTAAGAAAAGTGACCAATCCAGTGCCCTTTGCAGTCTCCCTGACCTTTGTTAAGGCTTGGAGGATATGTGCTGTATCTCTTCAAAGTTCCCTTCCAATTGAGCCCATCATCACAAGACATTTCCATCAGTAGAAATTTACTCAACACAATGCTTCTCCTCCAGTAGGTATTTTGCTTTCCTCTCACTTCTCAGAACCATTTCTCTTAAATGAGCGTGCTTTTCACGTGACCTGTGTCTGTGTGTCCTGTGGTGTGCTTGACCTGCCCAGGAAGACTGAGGATGAGAGGAGCTTTCCCCAGCCCCTTACCTGGTGGTGGTAACTTTGGGACAAAACCCAGGTGTATTGTACACTGTCTGGGTGATGGACACACTTACAACTTTGACTCAAACTGTATAAAAGCAATTCATGTAACCAAAACATTAGTACCCGGTAGTATTCTGAAATTTAAAAAAAAAACTAGGTTCACAAATCCAACGCTACTAGCCCATTGAATAGATACTATTTTGTCCCATTACTGTGTTAGTTCCTAGTAGCATCACGGCAGCCTTCCCACATTTTTAAAAAAGGAATGTCTTATTTTGTTGTTCACCATTTTAAACACTTCCAGAGGAATAAATCCCAAGGGTGTAGAACTGAACAGAACATCCACAAGTTGAATCCTCTCAACACCTGCCTCTTCTTTTCCAGCCTGGATACCCATTATTACCGATTTAAGTTGACCAACAAGGGACGTCGGATCCAACAGTTGTTCTGGATGAACGAAAGTTTCCGTCCCCAGGGCAAGCTGAGCAGGAAGGGCCAGCTCCAGCCCAGTGACTGCCAGGAGCCCAGGGGTCCACTGAGCCCAGTGTTTCAGATCCACCCTGTCAGGATGGAGCTGTACCCAGGCCAGACGATCAATGTGGTACTTGAAAGCTATTCTGCGACTCCCAGGGTAAGAGGACAGCACATTTAGAAGCATTTTTTTTTCCTAAATAAATCTTTGCTATATGCATTTCTTAGGAGAGTCCCTTGACATTTATCTGAGAAAGGATGTGGTTTCTCAGGATTGTGTACAGCACTGAGTTGCCATGGCAGCATCCATGGCTTTCAAGGTTCAGGTCTGCTAAGTTTTCTGTTTGTTTCTATAGCTACCATGAACTGAACCTTAAAGGACCCTTTAAAGCAGGTTCTCATTCCCAAGGTTGACAGTGACCAGCTAGCAAGTCTCTGGTAAAGAAACATCCAGTTTTCAGCCAAAGCAAATTCTCCTATTAACATTTAGCAGTATTAATTTAATATTTATTCAAAAAGGGTATTTTTATAGACACCGTGGACTGCCTCTCTTTTCCAGATATTGGGACATCCCTCGTTTCTTTTCTCCCAGTCTGACTACAACAGTGTCACATTTTAAAACATCATCTTTTTATGTGTCAATGAAAGAGTAACATTTATCTTCAGCAGCCCTGATTTTCTGCTCTTATTTACATTACTACCATACATTCTGCTTAAAACATTTTAGTAGATCCAAACCATGGGTCTCTTTATTCCTATACCTTCGTGGAGTTTGGAAACCATCAAAAACCTAAAGGAAAGACTTTTGAAGTCACTTAAGCACCTCTCCCACCCCACAAATGCAGAGTTTTTTAATGAGAAATGATGCTTGTCTAAGCTCATCTTTGTGTCACTAAGTTAGGTGGTATTGACTTGTCCCCTCAAGAAGTAGGAAGCAATAAGAAGTTTGTCTCCCAGCAGACATGATGGGAAAGCTAGTCCATCGCTTTGCTTCTCTAATGTCGCAGATTTCGCTTTATTTCATTATTTCTTCACAGAGCATTTTCAGGTAAAACACATCCTCAGTACCCCAAAAAAGGGTCTCTCTCATTATGGAGTATATAATGTGCTCCTTCTCTCGGTTATTCAGGTCATTAGCCAACTTTTACTGTGTATATACCATGTAACAAATACTGTGCTAGGCACTGTGGATGCAAGGATGACTAGAACACAGCCCCTTATCTCCAGACATTGACAGCCTGTTGGAGGAGCGTATTTACAATGTGGTTATCAAGAGTCGACCATATTTTAAAGGCACTAAAGCTGAGCTTCTTGAGGACTAAATTCAGTTTAAGCTTTACCAAAAGCCTCCCTGAATGTTCTTCCAAATCATGCTGCATAGTTGAGAAGAGACTGGGATTCATCACCATCCCAAACCTGAGCACTCTTCAATATAAGCTATTTGTGATATGAATTCACTTTTGGAACTTTCTACTTTATAAAAATCTGGAATTCTTGGGTCCAAGGAAATATTAGTTTCTAATGCATATTTTTTTAAATATTTAAGTATGAAAGGTGAAAATTTTTGAACTGCAGTTTCCAGCTAGTTTGATAAGAAATCATATAACTACCATTTAACTATAAGCCCTATGAAGGATTTTATCTGCTTTGTTTATCAGTTTTGTACTCTCAGCCCCTAACACAGCCCTGATGCATAATAGATCCTACACACACACACACACACACACACACATATACATACAGACATATTAATATATATACATATGTATGTATTTTGAACTGAATGTAAATTGTTTGTGTCCTCGGGGGCAGTCAGAAATAAACACAGAATCCATTAAAGCCATATTTAACCAACCAGAATGTAATGTGTGACAGAAAGCAATCCCACTATTCAGAAAATGTTCTCTTCCCTCGTGTCCCCGAGAAGGCAGTTGGGAATCAGTTTGCTTTTGGTAGGTCATTAAGTTTTCTGAGTTATGGTTGTTCCCCAAATGTTGGCATATCTCGTTGGCAGATAGTTAAAGAGAAGCTGGTGTGCCATGCCAGCATCGGGGCGCAGAAGGGAAAGAGCTTGGTGATGACCGTGAACATCACCTGCGAGTTCATTGCGCCTCTCATCCAGCTCTCCACCAAGCAGCTCATCTACCGGCTGGAGAAGGTCAGTGGGGCCGCACCAGGCAGGGCTGGATGCTCCAACTGGGGGGTCAGTGTGTTCACGTTTTCATTTTGGAAGCTAAATTAATGGGAATCCTGTTATATCCATTACACAGCCCATGTTTTCTAAGCTTCAGAGGCCAGTACACGTTCAACTAAAAATTCTGAATCTAAGTCTACCATCCTTTGAAATGAAAATTGCTATGAAAATTCTACTTTCATCATTCCTGATGTATAAGACCAAAGTGAAGGAGTAGTCCAGTGTACTGAAAATGCATTTTATTTGATCATTTTACTCTAACCAGGTAAAATAAACATCACTTTAGAGAACGGGTTGGAGCAGAATGATTGATAATTATAATAATCAGTAAGAATAGCTACCGCTTACCGATTAGTACATGTTGGGCATTGAGCTATGTTCATTGCATACATTTTCCCAGTTGTCCCTCACAACAACACTCCGCAGTAGGCTCTGTCATCATTCCCATGATACACATGAGGAAACTGAGATACAATTTAAGCTGGAGAATAATCAACTTGAACTATTTGGTTCACACTCTTTAACTTAAATGGGTATATATGTCCTTGATTTTATATGACCATTAAGGGCAGGCAATAATTGGGAGAGTCAGAGGATGGGGAGAGACAGGAATGGCTGCCTCGTAGGGCAGGGGTCAGGATGGTGAGGAGGTGGAGGAGATGTCACAGTAGGATTTGACCTACTCCTAGTCAGGTGTCCATCCTAGAATTATTTACCATTCAAAAAAGATACGTTTGGAATATCTGTTCTAAGTCAGGGACTGTGCTGGTGCTGAAAATCTGATGGACCAGACAGATATAACCAAATCTGAGATGCTGGTTGAAGTTACAGACTTTTAAAAAGTTATTGACATTTAATTGTTTAAGTTGCTGTTATAAACAACGCTACGAAGAAGAGGTGTAAGGTGCTACGAGGGCATATATTGGGAGACTTGGCTTTATTTGTCCATGTGGTCAGAGATGGCTTCCTTGAGCAAGTGCCTCAAGTTGAGACTTGAGTAAAAATAGACATTAGTTTGGTGACAAGGGAGGGAAAAAACATTATAGGCAGAGGGAGTGGTGCACACGAAGGCCTAAGTTACAAAACAGATGGCTTGGTGGGCTTAAAGAACTGAAAGGCTGCTTTGGACAGAGAATGTGCCAAGGATGGCAAGAGATCTGTCTGGGGACGTGTAGTGTGCCTGGGAGGCATGCTCAGGACGTTGGGGTTCGTTCCGGGTGGCCACTGGAGAGTTTCAGGAAGGGAAGTGACGTGATCAGATTTATTCATTGAAACAGTCATGCTGGCTGCCGCGTGAAATATTTATTAAGGCCTGTCATGTGCCAGGCACTGTGTGAGGTGCTAGGGATACAGCAGTGAGAACGGTTTTCCCTGCTGAATTTCACAGCCTACTTGGAAGACCAAGCATTAAGTAGGCCATTGTCCCATAGCATGATCAATGCTGTCATATAAAAGTGCTGGGCGTGGCAGTGCCTGAGCAGTCGTGGGGTACTCAACTGGGGTTCCTTTCATTGCTTGGAGGTTTACAGGAGAATGTTCAAGACCATTAATTCTGGTAGTGGATTCCATTATATTTTGTTCATTAAAACAAATGAACATCTACTGAGCACCACCATGGGCAAGGTGTTCTGCTAGGAGATGACTAAGGGAGCTTATAGTCTGGTAGAAGAGGCAAGATATACAAGTTCGGTTCAAATCCACACATAATTTTTGAGCACCTAACAGACTATTAGACACCTACAATGTAGAAGGCAGAAAAGACACAGCAAAGACCCTGGCTTAACTGACGAGCGGGGAAGGTGGACGTTGTAGAAGTAGAACAAGGGTTTCAGTGACGGGAAGCTCAACTAACAAACAAGACATGGCGCCAACAAGCTCCATGAGACGTGTTAAAAGAAAATACTACAAGAGTTCCTGCTGCAGTTATTAAGCTTTAGTGCTCTGTTTTAAATTCTTCCTTTTTATTTAATAAGTAATCAGTAAAGATATTTATTGGCAACAGCTGCACTGGATTTGGTAGAATCATATTTTCTCTGAATGCAGCTATTCGGAGAAAGTTCAGTGAATATTTATTGAATCGCTATTCCATGTGTGACATTGTAATATATGTCGAATATGCAGCTTAGTTTCTTCTTAGATTTTTCTAAGCCCATAAACACTCATAAAAATGTGTGGGTAGTACTCCTGCTCCTTTTCTTCTTTCCATATCTTTAGGCCTTTGGCGGGGGGCGGGGGGGACAAGGGCAAGTATATTTTTGTTTAAATCTCCATTGTTTGAGGTTATCACTGGATTAAAATAGGCAAATATTTTGAATATGGCATTAACTTCTTATTGAATCAAAAAGTGAATTGAGCTATAAATCCCTGATTGTTTCCACTCTTCTCTCTTTTCTCCCAAATATGGGAACTTTGAAATCTGTCCTACTACTGTATTGTTCATTTTCATTTCCTGCTCACATTTAATCCATACCAGGGACAATTAAGAAATGCAACTTCAGCCAGGCACGGTGGCTCACGCCTGTAATCCTAGCACTCTGGGAGGCCAAGGCGGGCAGATTGTTTGAGCTCAGGAGTTCAAGACCAACCTGAGCAAGAGCGAGACCCCGTCTCTACTAAAAATAGAAAGAAATTAATCGGACAACTAAAAATATGTAGAAAAAAATTAGCTGGGCATGGTGGCACATGCCTGTAGTCCCAGCTACTCAGGAGGCTGAGGCAGAAGGATCGCTTGAGCCCAGGAGTTTGAGGTTGCTGTGAGCTAGACTGATGCCACGGCACTCACTCTAGCCTGGGCAAAAGAGTGAGACTCTGTCTCAAAAAAAAAGAAAGAAAGAAATGCAACTTCACTGCCCAGCATGCGTAAGAGACCTGCTCTGTATTCAGATTTAATTGTATGACACCCAATTATCTGCTCCGTCTCCTTGTTTTCATCTCCAGGCAGTACATCTGGTTTGGTGCATTAGAACATAATGATACCAACCCTGTCTATGGAAAGAATTTTTCTATAACTGTTTCCTCGGGTTTGATCTACTTTGTAACTATCATACCATTCATAAGCCGCGGAGGTGAAATCCCGCAGAAACATCTCTGTGGGATTGAAAAGGTCAATTGAAAGTAGCAGCCAGTTTGCTTCATGAAGTTCCAGCGGCAAATTCTGTCTGCTGGTATTTGGGGAGACAAAAACCCAAAGAGAAGGGGTCATTTTAAAATAGAATGGCTTCTCAGTGCTTCAACTTCTCACCACTAACCTCTGAATGGCCTCTTGCCAAAACCAACCAAGTGTGGCTTCTTCACTTCAAAGCCATCTGCAGTGACACAGCAGCCTTCGGGGAAGGTCACTGGGTGGACAGTTCTCCATGCAGCCTGTTGTTTAGCAAGCCCAAAAGTGCTGCTTCATCCCTCCCTAAACTGTAGCGTGCAGCCTGCAGGTACACAGTGAGTCTGGTGTCTGTGTTACCATGGGAGGGAAACAAAGGCTGGTATCTCAGGGCAAATGCCATACCAGACCCCTAAAATAACCTTGAGAGTGTACCTGGGGGTAGTGGCATATAACCGAGGCAGGGAGGCTCAAGCCAATGGGTGCTGGTCACCCAAGCTCACCCAGGGCCAGGGAACCCGGGAACCACAGTGGAAGGAAGACTGTGCTGGAAAGAGAACTGCAAGACAGATCCAAATATAAAATAGGAGGATTTAACTGAAATCGGAACAAAGAGAAAAGGCAAACCCAAACAAGGAGGCCTGGGAAAAATAGGCTAGAGTTGTTAGAAGAGCCAGGGAATGATTGAGAGAGGTTCCCTTTGGAGGCTGTGTATTGAGGCTTCTGGTCATCTACTGCTAATATTAAAGGACACCGTTTCCAGGGCACACAAGATACAATGCGGGCACCAGCATCAGAATGAGAAAAATTCAGTCTGGCCAGAACTTCTGGCTCAAGATTTGTTTCTGATTCCTTCTCCAGTTGAAAACTGAATCTGATATGTCTAACAGAGTAAAAATATGCTTCTAAATCAACTGTCCTGGTGTTATCAGAAAGTTTAGAGAAAATAGTTATGAGCATTTGTCAATATAACAAATTAAGTATATTTGCAAATTGGTTATTTTAAGCATGGAAAAAATACAAGGGCAAAATGCCTTATTCATTATAATGATACCTAGATTTATGTACAAGATATCACTAATTTATTAGACTTTGTTTTATGACACTGTGGAAACTTCTATAGTAATAGTTTTATCCAGAAGCATGACTCGTACAGGTTTTTTCATCTAGGTAACAAGAAAGGAAAGTCTGACCTATGTTCTCTGGGTTATGGAGATCCACTTTTTAGTGGTCCACCAGACATCATTCCACATGATTTATCTAAACTTCTGCGGGGGGGAAAATAATAAACACACACACACACACACACACACACACACACACACACACGGGGGCAGGGAGAGAGAGAACGCGTGCGCATTGAATTTGTTGTTAATAATGAATATGAGACTTTCCTTGCTAAAGGCTCACTATATTTACTATGACATGGTTTGTTTCCTATTTTTCTGTTTTTGCAGAAACCTAATGCTATGCTGGAACCTGATTACCAGCCTTTGGTCATAAAGAACATTTCCACCTTGCCTGTGAACATGTTGCTGTCAACCTCGGGACCCTTCTTTGTATGCGAGACTGATAAATCCCCGCTGCCCGCCATTCCTGAGGTACTTCGACAGGGGCTGTCCTAACAAGCTCCTGGGGGGCTGCGCATGTGGAAAAGAAAGAGAATAATAACAATACACCACCTAACTTGAGTTCAGAAAAATATAAAGCTTCCAAAGGAAATGAACAGAAAAGACCATGAAAAATTTAAAATGAGTAATAAATTCCAGTGTCAATCATTAGGAACACTATGATTAATGGCGTGAGAACTTCCAGCTCATTGTGATAACCCTTTCTCTCCTGCCCACTATAATGAAGCCAATCTACAGAAAGCAGTGACTTTCTACTAATGATAGTGAAGATTTTTTTTCTCCCCACTCAAATCCAATCAAAACTCTATAAACAAGGAAATGAAGAAATAGCCAAGCCCAGTCCCCAAAGCAGCAAGCCCTGCTCCAAATACTGAGAAATCTGAACCAAGCTGAGGGAGGCGGCTGGGAGTTCACCCTGGCCACCAGTCTAGGACAGGATGCAGCGTTCTCTAAACAGCCCTGCAAGATCCTCCCCATGATCCTTTGCTAGGTGTAAGGCCACCAGTGGAAATGGCTGGGCCATGGGCCAGTGACACTGCAGAGCTGCAGGAGAGGAGGAGCAAAGGAGAAAACACCGTTTTGCTCAGCGTCCCGCTCTAGGGAGCCGGCTAGTGGGGAAGCGGCATGAAGAGGAAGAGGGGCAGGCAGCAGTCGTGAGATCTCAGAAGAGGGAGCCTGTGACTTAAGAATATTTGCTGTGAGCCACACTCGGGGTGATAGATCTTTGGGGGAGAGCGGGGAGAGGGCACTTGGTGACAGGGTGTCCAGGCAGTACCCAAGTGGAGGCTGCAAACTATGCTGTCGCTGTCACCTGCCCCTCCCCACAGGTTCTTTGAATGAGTGGGTCTCATTTAAGCACAAGCTGGGGGAAAAAACAGTTAAGGTCTTTGAATAGGGAAAGAAAAGGAGGAAATGGTCATAAGCAAGAGGCAGATGAAAGCATACTGCAAGGGAATGTACCCAAGGAAGAAGACCAAAGATACAAACAGGCAATTCTCTATAGTCTCAAAGGAGTTAGATAATATGACCTGTCTTTAGAAAGAGCTTAAGGAGGAGATGTGAGTGTTCCAAGAAATGAAAACTGAACTTGCAGAGCACAGGAAAACAAAAGGATGAGAAAATGATTCAGATATGAGCACCTTTCTCAGCCTGGGTGGTAGACTAGGCCCACTCTTGTCACTCCTGAGATCTTGGTGGGATAAAAGTAGAAATTTTCAAGAGAAGGAACCCAGAGCATTAAAATAAAGGGGAAGGAGGATGGACTTGACCAAATAATGAGAAATTTAAGCTAACTTCTAGAAGATAGAATGAGAGAATGAGGATTGGAGTAGGCTTAAAAAAAAGGCACATAAATATACATTCTAGAAAATGTTCGAATGAAATTGTAAAAGATGAAGGAGTTCTGTCCAGTGGGCTCTAGAGTAGCTCTTGGCTCAGAGGCAGCAACTCTGAGGAAAGGGCTGAAAATGGAGGCATTCTGTGTGTGCCAGACCCCACCCAGAAAGTGTGGACAGCTGGCTTTTATCCCAAGACAAAAATAATACTCTTCTTCAGAGAAATTGGTCAAAATGTCTGGGTAAATCTAATGCTTCTAGTGCTGTCAGTGTTGGTACCCTGGAATAAGCCCTCCTCATTCTTCATTCGGTATTTGGGGTGTGTCCACAGGTTGACTGTACCCTCTCTGCCCAAGCAAATGGTTCAGTAGACCAACCCTACTACTGGAATTGAGAAATGGTGGCCTCTGAATCGTTGAGGTGGTAGGGCAGGTCAGGAACTACTGTTTCTTGATAATTCTTATAGTACAGTTTCACCTTTTTATATTTTATATTATTCGTTATATATTTATATAATTTTAGAATTATTTCTTATAATTTTAAGAAAACCACACATATAATTTAGAAAATAAAGCACTTTTACAAATCAACAAGGAAAATACCAACAACCAAGTAGCAAAATAGGCAAAAGAAATGAACAGAGAGTTCACAGAAAGGAAAATAAGATGACTTCTAAACATTGTATTAGAGGAAATACAAATTAAAATTACTATGAAATGCATTTTCTTAACCTTTCAGATTGGCAAAGAGAAAAAAGTAGAAAGTGCTGTGTGTCAGGGAGGGCATGTGGAATCAGGCAGTTTCCTACAGTGTCGGGCGGCATACACTGGAAGACAATATGGCAATAGTTATCAAGATTTTAAATGCCCATACCCTTTGACCTAGTATAATAATTCCACTCTTAGGACTTTATCCTACAGACATAGACACAATATACAAGATGACATATATACAGGATATTCATTGCAGTGTTGATTATAAGAGCAAAAAATTTGGAACCAATATCCATCAATAGGAGATTGGCTAAATAAATGATGGCAGAATCACATGATGGAACGAAATGCAGCTATTGGAAAGAATGAAGCAGCTCCACATGTAATGATATTGAGTGGTCTCCCAGTGAGAAAAGTGAAATGCAGAACAGTGTGCTATCATATGTGTGAAAAATTAAATAATACATATACAAATATGATTTTATATCCATAGAATAAATCTACAAGGATACACAAGACACTTTTAACCTTGGTTGCCTCAGGGGAGAGAAACTAGTTGGCTTAGGTAAGAGTTGGGGAGAAGGGCATAAGGATGGCTTGCTTTGTTATTGTTCTATCTATTCCAAATATAAATGAACTTATTTTTAAAAGATCTTTTGAAATAAGGCCACACTTGTCCTGGGACAAAATAATATAGAATATTCAACAGTGAAACACATCTTAGTGAAGTTATAGGACTTACTGATATCCAAAGGAAAAGACCTATGGAAGAAAGATTTAAGAGTTTAGACCAACCTCAGACTTCTCCACAATAACACTTAATGCCAGATGACAGCAGAGCAATGAATACAGAGTATTAAGGGAAAGAAAGTGTGACCCAAGAATTTTATAACCAGCCAAAGTATCCTTTGAGTATAACAGTAACAGGCCCTCTCAGGACGCAAGGAAACATTGAGTAGTACAACATTCACACACCCTTGAAAAACCAATTTGCCAGTGAAATCCAACCATCCAGAAGAATCAAATAAGGTGCTTGGGAATGGAAAAACTGTGAGGAAAAGACTGACAGGATGACTCAGTCCGTTTAATTATACAACTGAGACTACACAGCTTTGGCAGTTAGGACTTCAGAGCAGAATGTTTTAAACCTCAGCTTTTTAAACTTCACTATAGCCAATAAAAATTGGGAGATTGGGGAAGCGTAAGTGTGCTGGTGTCACCCCCTTTTACAGCCAGGTGTCAATAAGAGATTTCCAAAGTTGAAACTGCTTTATATTTAACCATCTTTTTCCTTGACTGTAAAGGGAAAATAGTAATAACTAACATGTATATACCACATACTACATGTAAGGCACTGCCCTGAAACACCTCACACATATAATTACTCATGACAACCTTTTAAAAAGAGGTAGGTACTATTATTATCCCTGTTTTACAGATGGAGAAATGGAGGTCCTGTGTTTTGCCCAAGGTCACACAGCTAGTAACTGGCAGAACCAGTATTTGGACCTAAGAAGTCTGGCTCCAGAGTTCTTAATCAAGAATTAATATCCCTTGTGTAAGAAAAACTTCTTCAGGACTTTTTTTGAGAAAAAAAATTCAAATATTTTTTAGAAAATAGTGTAGTCTAATTCCATTTTTGTAAAATTCTATTATCCCTCTATCATGTCTGGACTAACATTTACCAAATGTTAACTCTGAGAAATAATATATGGTAAAATTTTGGATGAATTTCTAATTTCTTCTTTGTGCTTTTATATTTAACGTAATTTTTTTTATCATTTCTACAAAACAAGTCATTCCTCTGGAAAAAAAATTCAAGTCAATCTTCAAAACATTGAAACACCAAGCATTGTGATATCAAATGCTATAGATACCACAGTCTACAAGGATGGGTTCTCAATTGTGCCCAGCCACACATGCCAGCGGTAAAGTCAAAGGATACGTGGCTGGGCTGGCTTTCAGATGGGATTAGGCCAACTGAAGAGTCATGACTTTCTCTGATTGTTGAATCAGGTGATTGGCTTCATCAACTGAAATCATCAAATCATGTCACTGAAGTGCACAGTTAAATACCTGAACTGTCTAAGTCCATCGGAACGAAGAAGCGCACTGTAAACAGATTTCATTCCTGCTCGCATTCTTCCCGACTGCCTCAGGGCACTTGCTGCAAAACCACGAGGTGGCTTCCGTGCCCATTAAATGAATTGAGCAATGCCTAAAAAAGCTCACTCATAGCCAGCCCTTCCAGGGCAAGGTGTCACTGCAGACACCGGCATCAAGGAACACATGGGGATGTGAATCAAAGAGGGAAAAGAACAAACAAAATCTACCGAACACACTCTGTACAGCTGTCGACTGTCATTTTAAGTTGAATAGAAAACAGCGGAAAGTAGATAGCACCGTGCTTAAAAGTTCGGATTGCAGACATTGGAAAAGAAATTAAATCACCTAATCTCTCCCTTTCTGGGTCACTCTCTACAGAGCCCCCCAGTGCTTTAGAAAGCCTTTTTAAAATTTTCTTAAGCAAAGAACTTTTCCCACTTGTCTAGGAAGATCATTTCACAATCTAATTTATTTTCAGTTAAGAATTCTTATAACCCCACATGACTCTTATCAAAATCTCTTCCTTCAAATAGTTCCTCTCCAGAGTCTCCTTGCTTTCATCTTCGACTAATAACATGTATGCATATATATAAATATCTGTGCTTGTAGGTACTAGCTATTTAATTATGTATGTGTGTTTATATACAGATTTTATACTAATATGTGTGTGTTTGTGTGTATCTGTGTGTACATAAATCTATATAAATAAGTTTGGTTATCCTGTTTCACGTGCCAGGTTGGAAATGCATAGTACAAAAGTTGGTAATTCTCCATTATCTTGTTTGTAGCCTATTAAACTGGACATTGATGAAGAAAAAAACCTGCTCATCAAGTTTGACCCTTTCTACAGAAACGATTTGAACAACTGGGTGGCGGAAGAAATACTGGAAATTAAGTATGTGGAACACCCTCAGGTAGACAGCCTGAACCTGCGTGGAGAGGTGCATTACCCCAACCTCAGCTTTGAGACGACGGAGCTGGATTTCGGCTGTATCCTGAACGATACTGAGGTCATTCGCTACGTTACAATCACCAACTGCAGCCCCTTGGTTGTGAAGTTCCGCTGGTTCTTCTTGGTGAACGACGAGGAAAATCGGATAAGGTACCAGCAGCATAGAAATCCCATGGCACTCTGCTGTTCATCCCTTTCCCCTTTCAGCCTGTGCACTGGGTTTCCTATATTCTGTGTCCTGGTCATTCATGAATATTTTCAGTTCTGACAACTAATTACTGACAGGAGTAACAAGGAATTTAAAGTCATGATCCGTCCTAGATTTCCAAACTAGAAAAGTACATAAAGCATCTTTGAAAGCAGTCACTGCTAAGTTAACAGAGCCATACCCATAAACCTGCCTTAATTTCGAATCTAGTAGTAAGCTAATTAGACATTTATCACTAAAAAAAGTCTTTGTAGAGTTTTAAAAAATTATTTTATTGTGGTAAGAACATTTAACATGAGATCTACTCTCTTAAATGCCGCAATGACGATGGGAGTGCTAATATTCCTTTGAGATGTTAATTTCAGTTTTTTTGGATAAATACCCAGGAGTGGGATTACAGAATCATATGGCAGTTTTATTTTTAATTTTTAAGGGAACCACCATACTGTTTTCCACAGTGGCTGCACCATTTTGTATTCCCAGCAACAGTGTACAGGGTTCCAGTTTTTCCACATCCTCACCAACACTTGCTGTCTTTTGGTTTTTTGATAATAGCTATCCTAACAGGTGCAAGGTGATAGCTCATTGTGGTTTTAATTTGCATTTCCCTGATAATTAGTGATGTCGAGCATTTTTTATGTACTTGTTACCATTTGTAGATCTTC